>JBBPRI010000514.1:0-12850 GCA_038092955.1 Boletus pseudo-olivaceus
ATCCGGGCTCTGGAAATTTGGCGGCACTATCTAGAAGGAGCTAAGTTCCAATTTGAAATCTGGAATGATCAGCAAACCTTCAGTATTTTATGAAGAGTCAAGATCTGAATCGGCGCCAAGCGCGTTGGTATCAGTGGCTCACACGGTTTAATTATGTGTTCGTATACAAGCCAGGCGCTACAAACGTGAAGGCAGATGCTCTCTCACGAAGAGAAGATCATGCCGTTGGAATGGAAGACGACAATAAGGGTATCATTATGATCCCGCTGGAATGGATAAGAACCTCCCAGGTTAATCTCCACGATGAAGGCGATGAAATTTACAAAAACATCAAAAATAGCTTGCTTCGTTTGAAAGAAAGCGAAGTTGATGACCTATGCACAAAGCACGGATGCAGGGTCGATGACATACTATATCGGGAAGAGAAGATCTTTGTACCTGATGAAGAAGCATTACGCTTACAAATATTAAAAGCCTGCCATGACTCTCCAGTTGCTGGTCATGCGGGAACCGAGAAGACCTTGGAACTCGTTAAAAGGAGTTATTATTGGCCCAAGATGGCTGATTACATCATCGACTATATATCTTGTTGCGACAGGTGCGCACGAATGAAAACAGGTAATCAGCCCAAAGTGGGTAAATTGCACCCCTTGCCTATTCCAAAAGGACCCTGGCAAGATATCACAGTAGATTTTACAACCGATCTGCCGGCATTGAATGGATATGATTTGATCCTCGTGGTCATTGACCGTTTCTCAAAGGAAACTATATTTATTCCTTGCACAAAGTCCATCTCCGCACTAGACACCGCAAAGCTGTACGTGCACCATGCTTTTAAGAACCATGGACTCCCCAATTTGATTGTATCAGATCGCAGACCGCAGTTCAGTTCCCAGGTTATGCAAGAAGTATGCAAACGCCTCGGGATTACTAGTAAATTATCCATGGCATATCATCCGCAAACAGACGGACAGACAGAACATATGAACTGAGATCTCCAGCAGTATCTCCGGTTGTTCTGTGCAAAGAAGCAGACTGAATGGACGGACTGGCTTCCGATCGCTCAGTTCTCCTATAATTCGAAGATCAGCGCATCTTCAAAGAAAACCCCTTTTGAAGTCACACGTAATTACATTCCACGCATGGGAATCGAATCACATGCTCACAAGGCACCGGCTGCCGAGGAGTTTGCCGATCAGATGGCAAAGACTTTAGAGGAAACTAAAAATAATCTATTAAAGGCTCAGGAACGTATGAAGGTTCAAGCCGATAAACACCGTGCAGAAGCACCAGTGTTACGCGAGGGCGTAGCAAAACTCGTTTGAGTGTGCATATGACGTCGCACCTCTGTCACCGAGCGTATCGAAGACGCGAACGGGACTTGTCACAGAAAACCTGCAGGGCAAGGGCCTGTCAACCTTGCATGCCTAATCTGCGCCGGGGCTCTCGTCGTCGAGCATGAAAACCTGCCCAGGGACCTTGGGCCTAATCACCTCTGGTAAGAGCAAGACAGTTGTTATAGTGGGCTGACCACGTAGGGGAAGGGTGTAGGGATTGGAGGTCCAAGACTTAGGGGAGGAGGATCCTAAGGAGTCTTGACTACACCATGGATTGCATAGATCAAGGTTAGAGTTACGCTGTAGTGGAACTCTAACTTAAATACTACTGTACAGTTATTTAGGGCAGGTTTACTGGACCTAAATAAGGGAATACTAAATAAGGGAAGCTCGGGAGGAATCGGAATAGACACAGGAGAATACGGATGGGAGGAATCAGAACACTAGGCTGTGTAAGAGAACAGCCAAGGAGCAGTGTCTGTAAGGATAGCATAAGATCATACCGGAGCGGAGTCGGGTGGAGTCGGGTAGTCTGTGGCAGAGAATAGCTCTGCCTCGAGTAGCTGTGCCCAGGCAGTGCTGGACAGCTCTGGCGTTGGGAATAAGGAGTTGAACAGAGGATAGGCAGCGTGGTCCTCTGTGAGAGTGGGGGAAGGAATAGGGGAAGGTGAAAAGGATAAGGGTCCGTCCATAATTGCAACAACCAGTATATTCACCAGGCGACAAAGTCTGGTTATCTACAGAAAACTTGCATCTAACATGCGCATCTAAAAAGCTCACGGAGAAGTGGATTGGTCCCTTCCCGGTTATCGAGATGATCGGTACCAATGCGGTTAAGTTGAAGCTTCCACGTGGCATGCAGATTCATCCCACAGTAAATATTTCACGAGTAAAATCCTATAAAGAAAGATTAACGGGACAACTGGTTATTAAACCCGGCCCGGTCGAGGTCACCAAAGACCGAGAACCCGAATGGGAAGGTGATTTGATTATCACTTCTCGTTTACGTAAATGTATTCTAGAATATCTCGTCCATTGGAAGGGATACAGAGAAGAAGATTGCACATGGGAACCCGCGAGCAACTTGAAAGGCGCGCCAGACGCAATTAAGGACTTTCATGCTCTACACCCGGGGGCACCTACTGTAGGCGACTCACCATGACTTTTGCCCAATTCAAGGGCTTATTTAATCCATATGAAAATTACACAGAGCCGAGCTCAATTCCTCTGAATCATCTGGACGCTGATTTCTAGAAGGGGGGTAGTGTTATGTATTTTCATCTTATCTTATCTTATCTTTTTATCACACGTGGTTATCTAATCAACCATGTGGCTCATCTTATCAAGATAACGGACTTGTAACTTTTTCTTTCTTTCGTGCCTCATGGACGCTCTAGACTCTTTCTATTTCTCACAAGATCCAATCTCATTCTCACATTCATTTCCGTTTACTTCTCTTCCATTGTGATGCCTCATGCATCACAATGCACATCACACACTCCTTTAATCTCCGTCATAATATATCCTAATGTAGTACTTATCGTACACACACTGCTTGGTCTGTGCGCAATCCTGTAACCTATATATGTAAACTATGAATGCAGACCAGGGAACCCTCAGTTTGGTTCTCCTGGAGTTTCCCCTCAGAGCTCTAGCCTAGGACTGCCCTCTCTTCCTTATCTCTAGTCCCTGGAACTGGTGATAGTGACCTGATAGCATATTGCTTTTTGGGTTGTTTCACATATGTATCAGTGATTTTGCAGGCAGGCTCACCATATGCTACGGGACAACAATGCTACATTATGTGGACTCTAAACTAGTTACCTCATCTTATCACTTTACACGATCTTACATCCTTCCTCCGTCCCCGAGTATTGTAGCAGTTACGCTCGTACTCTCACTTCTAGTCTATTACACAACTATATAAACTGTTATCCCTTTAGTCCTACTTAACCTTCGCCCATCACTCCATGTGATCTTCCCTCATCTTATCGTACTATACGATCTACAACCCCGAGTCTATTGTACGACTATATAAACTACTTACATAACCCCAGATTAGATCTCTGTGAAGCTTACCAACTTCCCTAGACAATCCATCCTTTATTCCCATTATTGCTTTATGTGATTCCCTTATCTTATCTTATCACTCTATGCGATCTTTTGTACTTTCCCATGAAGCCCACGATGCTGTCATCCCATGTCGCTTCTCTTCACTTCATCATGATCTCTGGTTTATCCCAGAATCTTCCCGATCTGTACTCCAGATCTTCCCACGCCCGATCCATTTACCGGATCTCATTCACTTCCTTTTATATATACGCTGATCATATCCATTTCACTCTATCTGAAACAACCCAAAAAGCAGAAATGCTATCAGGTTACTATCACCAGTTCCAGGGACTAGAGATAAGGAAGAGAGGGCAGTCCTAGTCTAGAGCTCTGAGGGGAAACTCCAGGAGAACCAAACTGAGGGGATAAGATTGAAAATTATCGTAACACTATCACTTACACGATCATGCGTTCCATCATCATTTCCTTTACTTATCACACATACATATCACCATTCCTCCCATCGTGTCATTACATTCCACATCACTTGCACGATATAGCATTTATCCCATTTCCATCCTTTGTTCTGTCACATTTTATTATATTCCAAGCCAGCCCTAAGCTGAATAGTATGATATATAGTGTAGTAGCATACATTAGCGAACCTCATGGTGCGTTCTGAAAGGCTCTGAAAGGCTCTGACTGGTTGTCAGAGCATGTCAGAACTGTCAATGAACCTGGCATTCAATTTAAACTAGAGCTCGGCTACTATATAAAAAATAAATGTCCGACGTCTCAGTTTGAAATTATGAGATCTGATGCCACAGCCTTCACCACAGCCACTGCCGCTTTTGGATGATCAGGTGACCAGATTTGTCTTACTCAGCAGGTTGTCACATGCTCTGCAGGGATTTTTCGGCCAAGGTCAAAAATCCATTAGAGGGGTCAGAGATAAAAATTCTAACAACAGCATGCATGTAACGTGTGTCATTCTGAGTGAGGGTCTGAGGGAGTGAGGGAGTGAGGGCAAGGGGGACAAGGATGAGGACAACTTAGAAGCTCAACGACAGCACAATGCGTGTGTCATTGCACGCGTTGTGCTGTCATTGGGTCTCAGTGGGGATCCAAGGAAATGAGAGCGACCATGATATCTTTAATGATATTTTGGATCAAATCATTGATCATCCTATATTCCAGAGTGGATCCCCAGCCAATCCCCAGCTCCCCATAGCTGTTCAGCTGGGTATCTGTTACATATTTTCATCTTATCTTATCTTATCTTTTCATCACACGTGGTTATCTAATTAACCACATGGCTATCTTATCAGATTAACGGACTTGTCATTTTTCTTTCTTTTGCACCTCATGGATGCTCTAGACTCTTACAGTGACCTTAGAAACCCATTCCATGTTAAGCCTCAATGTGGTGCATGAAGCACACTGCCAAATGGCGTGGGAATCTCACTTAGCTTTGGTTGAGTCATAAATAGTGTGGACCCTTGGTTACATAATTGCTCCCTGGGTCATGTGATCTGGACCACAGGCTGTGGAGATATGGCCAATTTGAAACAGCAATACCATGGAAAGGGTTTTTGAGCTTTTGAATTGCTGAGTAGGATCTCAGTCATATTGTAGTATAATTGCCATTGTTTGTCAGTACAAACAAAGATACACCTATAAATAGTCTGTCTGAGTTTTAAAAAGTTCACACACCCCTTGATTCTCAACCACCATCATGGTCAGATCCCTCTCCCTTACTCAACAAAACACTATTCTCTTCTTGCTTGATGCTGGCCACTCTGGTGAAGTGATTGCCAAGAAAACTGGTGTCAGCCCTTTCACTATATCCAAACTTCACTCAAAAAAGTGTTCTGCCCTTCCCAAAACCATTGGGGGTCATCCTGCCCAGCTTTCCCCTACCAATATTCAGCATACCCAACATCTTATTACCTCTGGCAAAGCTAAAAATGCAGTTCAAGTAACCAAAGCACTCACCAATATCATCATCCAGTGAAACAACCCAAAAAGCTAATAGCAGTTCAGGTCACTAATATCAGTTCCAGGGACTAAGGAAAGATGGGAGGGCAGCTCTCTGGTCTGAAGCTTTAAGAGGAAACTCCAGGAGAACCAAACTGAGGGTTCCCTGGTCTACATTGCAGGTTTATATACGATACAGGATTGTGCAAAGACCAAGCAGTGCGTGTACGATAAATACTACTTTAGGATATATTATGACGGAGATTAAAAGAGTGTGTGATGTGCATTGTGATGCATGAGGCATCACAATGGAAGAGAAGTAAACGGAAATGAATGTCAGAACGAGATTGGATCTCATGAGAAATAGTCAAGTGTCTAGAGCGTCCATGAGGTGTGAAAGAAAGACAAATGACAAGTCCGTTAATCTGATAAGATAACCATATGGTTGATTAGATAAGATAACCATGTGGTTGATTAGATAAGATAAGATAAGATGAAAATACGTAACATGCAGCCCCTCTCTGCCAATACCCTCTACCTCTACTTGAAGAAAGCTGGTATAGAGCCTGTGGTTAGATTCAAATTCCCCCTTCTGAAACAACCACAAAGATAAGATCCAAGGGTTACTCCACAAGTCCTGGACTAGATGTGAAGGATGAAGGAAAGGGATAATCAGACTACTGAGTCCTTCACTAGAGAAGCTTTATGGGTAAACTCCAAGAGAACCAGACTAGTGCTCTCGGTTGTTCATTCAAGTTTATATAGTTTACAGGAATGCGCACAGACCAAGCTGTGCGTGTGACTGACTACTACTTTAAGATATAGGAGAGACGGAGATTAAAGGAGTGTGTGATGCATGAGGCATCAAATGGAAGAGAAGCAGCACAGCACGGAAATGAAGAGAAGGCTGTGTGCGTGAGAATAAGTAATAAGGATATGGAACTTCCCATAGACGTTTGAAGAAAAAGTTCTAAGTCCGTTTAGATAAGATAATCACGTGGCTGATAAGATAACCACGTGAGATAAGATTAGATAAGATAAAGTAAAAATATTATATCGTAACACTACCCCCCTTCTAGGAATCAGCCTCCAGATGATTCAGAGGTATGGAGCTCGGCTCCATGTGGTTTTCATAAGGATTAAATAAGCCCTCGAATTGGGCAAAGGTCATAGCTAACCGTCAAGGTGCATTGGGATGAAGGGAATGAAACTCAGCGATAGCATCTGGTGCTCCTTTCAAGTTCCCTGATGGCTCCCAAGTACAATCTTCGTTGGAATAGCCCTTCCAATGGACTAAGTACTCCAGAGTACGTCCACGCAAACGAGAATCAATAATAGTGTCGACTTCATATTCGATATCTTGGTTCTCGGTGACTTCTACTGGGCCGGGTTTAATAACCGGTTGTCCCGTTAATCTTTCTTTATATGGTTTAATGTGTGAGATATTCACGACTGGATGGATCCTCATGGTTCAGGGGAGACGAAGCTCGACCGCGTTCGAACCGACCATTTTAATAACCGTAAAGGGGCCCAGCCACCTTTCCGTAAGCTTTTTTGATGCACGTGTTAGATGCAGATTTTCTGTAGATAACCAAACTTTATCTCCTTCTTTATATTGAGGAGCCTCTGTTCGGTGTTTATCAGCTTGAACTTTCATTCGTTCTTGAGCCAATAATAAGTTATTTTTAGCTTCTTCCAAACTCTTCACCATATCATTGGCAAACTCCTTAGCGGCTGGTGCTTTAGAAGCACATTGTTTGATTCCCATGCGTGGAACGTAACTCTGCGTGAGTTCAAAAGGTGTTTTCTTAGAAGATGCGCTTATTTTAGAATTATATGAGAATTGTGCAATCGGAAGCCAGTCTGACCAATCTTCTTGTTTTTCTGCACAGAACAATCAGAGATACTGCTGGAGATCCTGATTCATACGTTCTGTTTGGCCATCTGTCTGAGGGTGATAGGCCGTGGATAATTTAGACTGAATTCCAAGTCGCTTGCAGACTTCCTGCATGACTTGTGAAGCGAACTGCGGGCTGCGATCCGATACAATTGAATTAGGTAAGCTGTGGTTCTTCCAGACATTATGCAAGAATAGCTTCGCCGTGTCTAGTGCGGTAGCGGTCTTCGTGCATGGAATAAAAATAGTTTCTTTTGAGAATCGATCAACGACCACTAGGATCGAGTCGAATCCATTAGATAGGGGCAGATCCGTGGTAAAGTCCGCGGTGATGTCCTGCCATGGTCCTTCAGGGACCAGTAAGGGACGTAACAACCCTGTTTTAGGCTGGTTCTCTGTTTTCATGCGTGCGCACCTGTCGCAATGAGAAATATAATTTAAGATGAATTTGGCCATTTCCGGCCACCAATAATATCTTTTAATGAGTTCTATGGTCTTTTCTTGACCTGGATGACCAGTGACAGGAGAGTCGTGGCAGATTTTTAAGATTTTCATTTTGATTTCATCAACATCAGGGACGTAGATCTTGTCTTCCCGATATATCACTTCATCGACCCTGCATCCATGCTTTGTGCACAGGTCTCTCACTTTGCTCTCTTTGAGCATTGTAATATGGCTGTTTATGGTTTTATAGATTTGTTCGCCTTCATCGTGGATTTCAACCAAACTGGTTTGTATCCGCTCTGGCGGGATCATAAGTATGCCCTTGTTATCATCTTCGATTCCTTGGGCGAGATCTTCTCTACGTGAGAGGGCATCTGCGTTCACGTTTGTAGCGCCTGGCTTGTATACGAACACATAATTAAACCGTGTGAGCCACTGATACCAACGCACTTGGTGCTGATTTAGATCTTGGCTCTTCATAAAGTACTGAAGGTTTGCGTGATCATTCCATATTTCAAATTGGAACTTTGCTCCTTCTAAATAATGTCACCAGATTTCAAGAGCCCAGATTATGCTCAGCATTTCTTTATCCGCTATCGGGTAATTCCGTTCTTCTGGCGACATACTGTGAGAAGAGAAGGCGACGGGGTGCCATTTGTCGTCCTTCTGAATAGAAAGCACTGCTCCAGTTGTGTAATGAGACACATCCGTTTCTAAACGGAATTGGCAATCATTATCTGGATAAGCCAATATAGGGGCGGTGGTGAATTTTTCTTTAAGCGTGTCAAACACGTTTTGTTGTGACTCTGTCCAATCAAACTTTATATCCTTCTTCAAAAGGTCGTTCAATGGATGTGCGACTTGCGCGTAGTCTTTAATAAATCTTCGATAGAAGTTGGCGAGTCCCAAGAAGCTTCTAACTCCTTTTTGCGACGAGGGAACGGGCCATTCCGTAATAGCTTTAACTTTGGAATCGTCCATGCAAATTCCGTCTTTTCCTACGATCATGCCAAGGAAATCAACCTCGGTCTTACTGAAAGAACATTTTTCTGGTTTCACAAAGAGATTGTTTTCTTCTAGACGGCGCAGTACTTCACGCACAATGTCATCGTGTTCTTTTTGATTGTCGGTTTTTGTAAATATCATGAGGTCATCAATGTAGACCACCACGACGTTGTCCATATCTGCGAAGATCTCATTCCTCATCGCTTGGAACGTGCCGGGTGAATTGCATAACCCAAAATACATAACCAAGGGCTCATAAGCTCCTCAGAAACAAACGGAGGCGGCCTTCCATTCGTCACCTTCTTTGATGCGAACATTATTATAGCCCCAACGTAAGTCTATTTTTGTAAATAGTAATGCTCCTTTGAGCTTATCGACCAACTGTGCAATCAATGGCAGTGGATAGTTATTTTTAACCGTGTGTTCATTTAGATAGCGGTAGTCTTGGACCATCCACTTCTTTCCATCTTTCTTTGGAATGAAGAACACGGGGCTTGTTTGTGGAGATTTAGAGGGTCTAATATACCCTTTTTTGACCTGATCATCTATAAATGCTGTAACCTCTTCTTGTTCCTGTGGATTAAGCGGGATTAAATGTCCTTTCTTTGGAAGGTATCCTTCTTTCATATCAATTGCATGATCCCAGGGTTTACGTATAGGCATGCATTCGCTCTCTCCTTTTGAGAATACTTTTAGGAAATCATGGTATGCTTCCGGAACTAAATCTTTTTCCATAAGCGGTTTTTCTTCTTTTGGAATGTTTTTCTCAGCAGCTCGGATTTCAATCTGTTCTAAAGCCACTTGTATTTGATATTGGAGATCCTGCTCTCGTTTTTCGATCATTTGAAGGAAGACAGGCTTTTCCTGTAGGGAGTGACAATGCCTCGGGCAATGTGTCAACTTTACTGATCCTTTGACCCAATCTATTTCGGGGTTGTGGCGTTTTAACCACGTGTATCCAAGAATCAAGGAGTTCTTTCCAAGATCTGTAACTTCTGCGGTAACATGTTCTTTGTGTCCCTGGAAATCTATAATAATATGGGCGGGGTGTGTAATGTTTCCTGCCGAGTTCTTCGTTCCATCCACATTGAATACAGGAATGGGGTTTCATAAAGGATGTAAGGGCAGCTTCACTTTGTGTACCCATTTCTTGTTGATAAAAATAGTGTTTGCTCCGCTATCCAAGAGTGCTTCGACTTTTTGCACATCTCGGGGCGTAGCCTGAGAAGAAACCTTAATGGACATGAGAATTTCTTTTCCCACATTGTGAGAAACAAATATGTTTTCAATGAATGAAAACAAAAAGAAAAGAAAGTGGGGTGCGAGTTTCCTCGACCCAGGGGGTTGCGTGTACAGGTAGTTGGTGGGAAGAGTTGGTGCGACGATGCACGGCAATGATTACTAATCTGGCGAGTCCAGATTCAAATGAGTGACGAAGAAAGAATGAGAACGAGAGGGCCAACAGCGGCCAGAGACAATGACTACGAAACGAATTGAGCTGCTCAGTGGTAAAAAGCTAAACTGTAATTCCCAATGGGAATACAAAAGTTTTATAGTCCTGGGCATTCCCAGGACTTATCCTAACTAGGTGATATTAAAAGTAACTAAGGAAAGAAATAATAATAAAATCAAAACAATAATGCTAAGTAGTAAGGGAAGGGAACAGGCAAACAACATAATAATGAAAAGAGGGGAAATCAGTCCCTACGAACCTAGGGAATATTAGTTCCCTACAACATTCACATTGTGAACATATATATCTGGGTTTTGGATCTCATCATTTTTTTCTTGTTTTGGAGAGGAATCAAGCACAGGATTAACGTCCCTGCCGCGCTCCATAGGAGTCGCCTCTGACGTGTAGGTAGATTGTCCGAAACTGTCCGTCGATTCGTCAGTTCAATTACTATACCTGTTTTTGTAATTTTCTATTTTGGCCTTTGTGCCACCCAGTTCAGCACTTAGGCACTGCCTTTTCCCTTGGCCTTGGCGGCCATCTGGAACCATGCATAAGCCTCATCAAAGCTCATGCCTTGAATGGATTGGCCGTAATCTTGGCCTTTCCCTTTTTCAGTGCTTTTATCCTCTTCCCAGGAGGTGGCGCCTTGTTTGCCTGATTTTGCTGCGCAAGCAGTCTTTGCTTCCTTTTTGTATTTCGAACACGAGTACTTGTGTTTGCCTGCGAACCAGGCACATTCTGGACATTTTACTTTAGGACGTGAACAGTCCTTGACTTGGTGGTTGCCTCCGCAGTTGAAGCAACCTCTGCCCGTTGCGCCTATATCCATGGCGTTAGGGTCTTTTTCCTTGTTGCCATAGTTTGATTGGCTTCGGCTGCCGCTTCCTTTTGTAAATTGGTATGCTTCTTGAGCACACCCAATTCTTCTCACTTCTGTGAGGTAATCTCTGACAGCTGCCTGTCGCTTGTTTTCTAGGAAGATCTGTTGAATGATCTCCGGAATAAGCTCTCCATTTCTTGTACCAATGTTTCCCACAGGTAGGTGGGGCCTCGGATAAGGCGCGTTTGTGCAAAAGGTCCCACCTTTGGGCCTTTCAACCTTGAGAGGACAGCGACTACTGCCTTGTATGATTCTGCCGGAACATTGGCAGAGTTGATGGATAACCAAGCTCTTATCTTGGCCCACCATTCTTCGAACTTTGCTTTGGATCTGTTGTATTCACCGGGATCCGAAAAGACTTCAATTTTGTGGCTTGTACCGCCTCCTCCTCCTCCTGCTACTGCTGGCCTTGCACGGAGTGTAGCGATTTCGGCTCTTGCCGCTGTCATGTCTGCTCTTAACTGTGTGACTAATCCGTCTGCAGTATTTAGTTGTGCTATTTGGGTGTTGACCACCTCTTGTAGAGTATTTGCTCTTGTAATAACTCTGCAGAATTCTGCCGCGATTTCATTGTGGATTTGTTGTGTTGTTCTATGTTCCAATGTGTCGATCAAAGCTTGAGACATGGTAATATATTAGGATATCGGAAGATGACTAAAGGTATCGTTGGGATTTTCTCAAGGCGGACTTTGGCCTGAGAGTCTTTGTAGTATAAACTTCGTCTTCTAAGGGTTCTCCTCCATTAAGACGTTTGATTGATCTGTGAACGATCTTTCTCCTTTTCGGGATGGGCTTCCTTATAGCCTCGCATCCGAATATCTGTTGGAAGAGGGGGGCTAGGGCGTTATTCTGCTCTTCTAGTTCTTCTTCTATTTCCTCTCTTCTTCTTTTTGCCACTAAGTATGGCGATAGCGACCTCTCAATCGGCTGCAGTTGGTATAAAACCGATTCTACTTCTTTGTCAATGACAGCGGGTGGTGCAGGGGGTAAGTCGTTTGGATCGTAATCTGCTTCGTTAATCTGGGTGTCGTAATCTGGGAGTGCCGACTCTTGGCTTATCTCCCTGTCTGTTCCAATGGGGCCGTTGCTCGCTACTCTCAAAGCAGTGGCGATGGCGATGCTTGCGTCCTCATTGACTTCCTGTATAGATCAAAGGGGTAGAGGGGAGCGTGTAACCAATGGAGGATTCTCTCAAAGGGGTCGACTTCTTCGGTCTCTCTCACACTCTGTAATGCTACGGGTTCCGCTCGCAGCAGATCCTTGGGATTCCCACGTAAAACTACTCTTGCCCTGTAACTGTTAGGGCGATCAGGTGCGGGAATGCAAGGGAGGGTTCAGTGAGGAGTAAATGTGAACGGCACTGGCATAAGTCTTTAGCCACGTGTCATGTTCCTTGGACTTGTGTGACGTACTTGTTCGATCTTTGGACGAAGTCGCATCGAGAGTAAGGTAAGGATAAGAAGTCTGGTTCTAATGAAACAACCACAAAGATAAGATCCAAGGGTTACTCCACAAGTCCTGGACTAGATGTGAAGGATGAAGGAAAGGGATAATCAGACTACTGAGTCCTTCACTAGAGAAGCTTTATGGGCAAACTCCAAGAGAACCAGACTGGTGCTCTCGGTTGTTCATTCAAGTTTATATAGTGAAACAACCCAAAAAGCACTAGGCTATTAGGTTACTATCACTAGTTCCGGGGAATAGAGATGAGGAGAGGAGGGCAGTACTACTATCTGAAGCTCTTTGGGGGAAACTCCAGGAGAACCAAACTGAGGGTTCCCTGGTCTGCATTGCAGGTTTAT
>JBBPRI010000515.1:0-12809 GCA_038092955.1 Boletus pseudo-olivaceus
CACACGTCTAAGACTCGTCTAGGTGCGAAGCACTAAGGTAGTAAAGTGTAAGTATAATAGGGCTTATGTAGGTAGGAAATAGTCCGTATGACAGTAGAAACTAAATAGTTTCAATACAATCCCCTGTCTGGAGAGCAACCCCCTGTCTGGAGAGCAATACCCCTAAGGTATAGTTGACCACCATAACTATCTGTTTAACATTGTGTATAGCACAATCTAGTCTATGACAGACTGTCCAGCCCTGTCTTGATTGTGACTCTAGGGCTATCTTCCCATTATGACAATCTATCTAACAGTGTGCCCAGTCTAGTCCAGCATAGAAAAGGATAGGACCAGACTATGGACTCTTGTCTAGACCTAGGCAATTGGGAACCTCACTGTAGACTTCTGTATAGCCTATGAGGCTAGCTGATACTGTCCAGTGATGTCTAGGAGGGTGTTGATTTGCTGATGAATCCACTTCCCAATGCTGTCCTCCTGGAGTATGTGCTCTCTGATTCGTTCCATCTGCTCCGCTTGTGAGAACTTTGGGCATGCGGGTGGGGGCCACCTAGTGTTGAACACAGTGCGTATAGTGGCAAGTGAAACCATGTTGTTGGGAGTGAGTATGTCGAGCCAGTCAGATGCATACAGTAGCTGTTGGGAGCGATGTGATTGGAGAAGTGCGACACCTTCTCATTTTCCGACCAGGTCAGGGGTAGCATTCATTGGAACTCGGCGAACCACATCGTCAGGTTGTCTTCGTCACCAAAGAACATGTCGGTGGTGGGTGGGTTTTCTGACATGGTAGGCTTGTGGGGGGCAGTAGGTTGAGTTAGATGGGGTGGTATACTTCTGGGAGGCTGTCTGGGCGCTCCGTGGAGGTTGTGTCCATGTCCACAATTGGCGTGGCTAGTTAGGGGGGTATCGGGTGACCTCGGGTACGACCCGTCTGCTTCTGGTGTTTCAGCTGTGGCTGGGGAGAAAAATGCAGTTCTGAGGGTGTAGACGTTAGGGATTATCGTTGTCGTGCTACTGGAGCGTCGTCTTCGGAGGGTGTTGGGAGTAAAAATGAAGCGTCTGGGTGATACTTGCTCTGTGTCTGCGTTGTTGTTGTCAGACAGACTGGGGGTGAGAGAAGATAAGGAAGAAAGGCTGTCCGGACTGTAGGTAGGAACACATATCGTGCTCTTGTCACCAGATGTACCAGCCAGGGCGGGTGTTACAGTTCTTGGAGGCCCCCTATCCTTTTCCCCGTCTCCTATCCCATCTCCTACTCTCACTGAGGATCACACCACTTACCCGGTATTCGATTCCCTCTTTCCGACGCCCGACCTGTCCCGCACAGCTTGGGCACAGCTACTCGAGGCAGAGCTCTTCTCTGCCACGTCATACCCGACTCCTCCCGACTCTTCCCCGGTCTGATCCTATTCCTATGGCTATACTATTTATCTTGACAGACACTGCCCCCCTTGGCTATTCTCTCGCATAGCCACAGTGATCCTATTCCTCCCATCCGATATTCCCCGTGTCTGTCCTGATTCCTTCCAAATATTTCCTTTTCTAGTATCTCCTTATTTAGGTTCAGCACGCCTGCCCTAAATAACTGTATAGTGTATTTAAGTTAGAGTTCTGCCCCAGCATAACTCTAACATTGATCTACGCAATCTACGGTGTAGTCAAGACTCCTTAGGATCCCCTCCCCTAAGTCTTGAACCTCCGCTTTCTCTACACCCTTCCTCTACGTGGTCAGCCCACTATAACAACTGTCAGTGCTCTTACCAGAGGTGATTAGTGTTACGACCTGACCTGCTGGGATAGGGGCGTAATACTGACAACCCCAAAAGGATAAGCAAAAGAGGGAAAAGGATAAGGTAGAGCTCGCTGAGGTATTTAGAGTGCCGCTCTCAAGGCAGCTACTACTTCTTGACTAGGTCGTACTAGGGCTTACTATGCCTAGCGTATCTCTTCTGTCTTGACCGTCGTCTCAAAATAGGCAAAGGATAAGATGATAAAGTTGGTATTGCTGACTAAGCAGAGATGATAGCTTATGGCTTCTTAGGTCAAGACCAAGTGAAGGGATAAGACGACTTAGATCGAACTGAGGGCTACGATACAAAGTGGTCCCTACTTATAGTCTACGGCTCGGTGCACGGACCAAGCGGTGCTAGAGATAAGAAGAGAAAGTAATACTAAATAAGGGAATGTGAGGGTTAAGGGTAGACGGAGATTAAAGATAAGAAGGAATGGAAGGTATGACATACGATGATGTCATGATGACATCAGAGGTCTGGAGCGGTCTAGGTATGACGTCAGGGATTACGTAAGAGGTCTAGATGAGTTCTAGATCGTAGGAGGAAATAAGGAAGGTGTTTACCAGGATCACGTGGGGAGGATTCCCAGGGTCACGTGATGCATCTGGTACTAAATAGAGAGTAAAGACGATCCCACCTCAAAGGGGGATCTAAGGGTTATCCCACCTCTAGGGTTCTACTAAGGTTTTCGAGGGGTTTGAAGGGAAGTAGCGTCAAGATCATAACAATTAGACTCGTGGTCCACGAGTAGGTTTTCACGCTCAACGACGAGAGACCCGGCACGGATTAGGCACACAAGGGGGACAGACCCTTGCCCTGCAGGTTTTCCATGACAAGTCCCGTTCGTGTCTTCAATACACTCGGTGACAGAGGTGCGACGTCATATGCACGCTCAACTAGAGTTTTGCTACGCCCTCGCGTAACAGCGGGACACAAGCCAGATGTGGGGAACCACACTCCTCGATGCTCAAAGACTGAATAACACCCTACTCTACTCTCGTATTGTCTACTATCCTGCCCCGGCATCTCCCGTCCTGGACCTCTGACACTCCTGTACCCCTGCTCTCCGTCCTACCGCGATGCGGCCCTGCGGGCCTCTCTGCTTCAGTACCCTCATCGAAAAACCCTCCAGCACAATCAGGTGTCACATCTCGCATCTGGAGAAAAAAGATGGGGGCTGTAGTAACCCTCGTTGTTCTGTAGTCCCTGTAGCACTCAGTAGTAGATGACTCTTAACAGACTTGGTCTATTTAGTAACCTCAGTTGTCTTAGTCAGTTGTTTTTTTTCTCGAGCCAAGCACATTCAAGAGATCTAAGACATTATTAAACAATTCGAGGTTTTCTTGATGGGCCGTGCATTGGGAGGAGATTACTGTGATGGTCTATGGTGCCACCGTGCTTTTTGGGGATTTGCTGATGGGCCGGGCCGCCACAGGAACTGTCACAACGTCATGTGATAATGACTCAGCGTGACTGACGCGGAGCCGTGAGTCGCGCGCGGCGTGTCAATGTCATAATGAATTCTTGTCGTCCTCACCGTCTCAGACGACGACCATCCCCATCATGACTGTCTCAGTTGTAGACGACAGCAGTGACGACGAACTAGACTGGGAAGAAGTTCATGTCCCAGAACAGCCGCAGCCGCAACAGCTCGACATATCCCCTGAGCTCGAGCTCTCCTCCCCTACCCCACGGCAAAACATTGAAATCACTCTCCAAGCGCGGCCCAAGAAGGACGACGCCAAGTGAGTCTTGTTTTTCTTTTTTTTTTTTGCCCCTTTCATTTCTTTACCCGTTTCGATCCGGCGTGCATGTGAGCAGGAAAAAGGCAGCCGCTGCCCTACACGCGCAACGCGTCCTCCGAACCAGTCACAAGATCCATACCGTCGCTCTCCTCGCCAACGCTCGGATACGGAACAAGTGGCTCAATGACCCTTTGCTCCATGTGAGCGTCCTCCCGTCCTATCCCATTTCATACTCACCCTCATTACGGCTGACTCATTACACTAGGCGCGACTCCTCTCCGTCACCCCTCTCTCGCTCCAGAATGGATTCGCAATGATACACAAGTCGCGTGTCCCAGATCAGAACAAACGTGGTCGCCTATTCGAAGCCGCGGTCGATCGTCTTGTCACCTGGTGGTGTGAGACCTACTTTTCCGTCACGCCCACTGGGCACATTAGGAGTAGGACATTTGAGGAAGTCGAGGACGAGATTGCTTTGGCCAGCGAACCCGGCGACCGCGGTTATGAACGCATTCGGAGCGTCGAGTCCCTCATGAAACATGTGCTGATGCAACGTGGGTGTAGGGACACCAGCGCGCAGCTCTTTACTGCCGTGTGTCGAGCACTCGATATTCCCGCTAGGCTTGTCGTCAGCTTACAGAGCGTTCCTTGGAAATCGAGAGTTGGGAAACCAGTTCCAAAGAGAGAAGACTCCAAAGGCAAGGGAAAAGCGCCACAGAGAGTCGCCGATGATCACGAAGACCTTGAGACTGATGATCAAAGTGAGATGGATGACATCGCCGTGCCGCCTATCAAATACAAAGGTAACTCTTAGACCAGATCACGTTTGCCGAACTGTTTCTCGAAAGAACGTGCCGTCAGCATGTACTCATCTTTTAATTACAGGCAAAGGCAAGGAGATAGCAAACCCAGTCATTAAGCTTCGCAAACGAAAAAGTCAATCTACTAGCCGGAGTGGATCACCTGCCATATGGCCAAGGTCACTGAGTGTGTCGAACGCGTTGCCGTTTCACGGTTCTGTCTAAGCGATGATTGTCAATTGTGTTCGCAGAATCGCCGAATCCGACGACCACACCACCTGTCTTTTGGACGGAGGTGTTTTCCCGTGCGGACTCTTATTGGCTGCCCGTAGATCCCATCCGCGGCATTGTCAACAAGCGACACGCTTTCGATCCGAGTCATATTCAGAACACAGGAGCAAGCAAAAACTCCATCAGGGAAGATAACCGAATGCTGTACGTCATCGGTCTTGAAGAGGATGGTTTTGGTCGCGATATCACAGCGCGGTATGCCCGTGAATATACGGCGAAGGTATCCAAAATACAGGCTTTCGGTGGAGGTCCCGCCGGTGGCCGTAAAGAATGGTGGGCCAGAGTCGTGCAATCCATCACGAGACCCTATCGCCTCGTATGTATAACCCAAGCTCCGTGGGTGGAACGGAGATGAACGCATTCTGATCGTGACTTCTCTTTGTTCACAGCAAAGGGACGACCTCGAGGACGATGAATTACACACGCATCAATTGACCGAAGGCATGCCAACCACCATCGCGGGCTTCAAGAACCATCCCTTGTGCGCAAATGCATTTCCATTTTTTATCTCTTGTGATTTTTGGTGGGGTGTAGTCGACTGATCTTTATCTCGCCGCGTTTCTTAGGTACGCCTTGGCGCGTCATCTCAGACGCGACCAAGTCATTGATCCTCCCACGGAACTTGGCAAGTTCAGAGGGGAGCCCGTATATCCACGTTCGTCCGTGATTTCCTTGAAGACTGCGGAGAATTGGATGCGACAGGGACGTGTAATACGTCATGGCTGTCAACCCATGAAAATGGTCAAACAACGCGCGGTGACCGTCAGTCGGCAACGGGAGATGGAACTCGCGCTCGAACGGGCTAAAGCGGAGGGGCACGTCGGCGGTGATGAAGAGGTTATGCAAGGGTTGTATTCACTCTCGCAAACGGAGGTGTACACGCCGGAACCTATCAAAGATGTGCGTCTGGGCTCCCTGTGATTTTCTTTTTCTTTTTCTTTACCTTTTCTCTCTTGGGGGTTGACGAAACCATTCCTGTTTCGAGCAGGGGAAAATTCCAAAGAACGATTTCGGCAACATTGACTTGTACGTGCCGTCCATGTTGCCGCAAGGCGCGGCACATATCCCATGTAGGTGTACTCGAACTGCTTCTTTGCTCGTCGGCTGAGCTTGAGGGTCAACTTTTCATGGGATGTAGTCAAGGGGGCTGCGAAAATCGCTAAGAAACTCGGGTTTGATTATGCAGAGGCGGTGGTACGTGACACCCTTTCCGATTGAACACGCGCCGACGCACGATTTAATTTTTGAATTCGTTTGGGTGCCGTGATCCCGTTTATCGATCTAGACGGGATTTGAATTCAGAAAACGAAGGGCAATGCCTGTCATCCAAGGCATCGTCATCGCCGTCGAGAACGAAGACGTGATCGTGGAGGTATGTGTCATTGTCGGGTTCGCATCATACTACCTGCTTGCCGACCCATTCTACTGTTCTTGTTCCCGTTTGTGACTGATGCGGTCTTTTTTGGCGGCGATCTAGGCGTGTCTAGAAGCGGAACAAGAAGCGGAAGAGAGGGCCCATGTAAAGCGGCTGGAGCGGGCCTGTAAGCGGTGGACACGACTCATACATGGTCTTCGTATTCGGGAACGACTTCAGAAACAGTACGCGTCGGGTGATGCAGGCGAGTATGGTGCGCCTCTCGGACCACGGCAGCCACTCCAACGACAAGAATCGTGGCTCGACACGAATGAGAATGAGGTAGGTCTAGTGGACGGGTTAGGTCGAGCTGAGGTGGGGCTCATGATTTTTTCTTCCTTTCTCTCTTTCCTTCTCGCTATCGCAGCAACAGGGAGGATACATCACTGCAGACGACGTCGTAGAGCCCTTCCATCTCCCGCGCGACCTTCACCGGTACGATACAACGACAGTGGCAACGACGTCCACAGCACACTTGGGTAGGGACGACGATCGTGCTCGTCCCCGTGCTGGTCCTCGATTGGGCGAGGACATGGATGTCGTAGCAGCATCAGTTTCTCGAGATCGATTGGCCGCCCCAGATGAGGATGACAACGCCGATGGGATGGAAGTGGAAGCCGAGGTGGCGGATCTCCAGCCTGAGCCTCGTAAATGCGTTCCAAAGACGATGCGTGAACTCGCCGAGTCGTATGCACAGCGTCAGGGGGAGGTGGATGTAACGCCACCATCACAAAGGGAAAAGGAAGACGATCCCGCGATCGCGGAATCCGACGGTCGAGAGCGTGTTCTGGAAGAAGGGACGTCAAGAGGTGGAGGTGAGAGTTCGGGACGTCCCACCCCGAAGAGCCCACCCAGGACGCACACGAAATCGAGAACAAGTCTGGGGACGAGAACGAGAACGACGCGGAGGTCAAAAACGAGGGCGCAAAGACGGAGTGAGGGTGAGGGTGCTTCTGATGTCGATGGGGAGGAAGAAGCGTACAGCACCCCTCGGAAGCGTCGTCGACTCGAGGCGTCCGTCACGCCGGGTGCCGCTTCTCCGGTCCCTGCCCCTATCTCTACCCTTGCTTCGACGCCCAATATCAATCCCGATTCCAATGCCGTACCAGGCCGTGTACTTCGACCACGACCCCAAAAGAGCACAGCGCAACTTCGACAAGAACGTGCTATGGAAGAGGCGTATAGAAGAGCTGTCACGGACTAGACCTTTCCATTTCGCCCCCCCCCCCTTTTTTTTTTTTTTTTTTTTGTATATCTTTCCATAATTCTACCTATCTTAAGCGTTCTAGTTTTGTATACGATCTCCTAATACACCACCAAATTCGTAGATATGGACTAGCGCTATGAATCGTGTGCGGGTACGAGATGGGCTTCTCCCTGGATGATTGGATTGGGTATAGGGAAGGGTACGAGACGTGCAAAGGTCAGGTAGGACGTATGTCCCCGCACGTCCGGGGACACTTTTGCACAGTTGAGCTTCGCAGGTACTTGCACCTGACTCGGCCCTGCAACGCCGACGCTCATCATCCCGTCCTGCGGCAGCGGTGCGGGGGGGATAATCTCACGCCTCGACCCCTCCTCCTCCTCTCGCTTTCTCTCGTCACCCCCCTCGAGGTCAAGGACGAGCGCGGTCGACGTCGTTTCCACTCTCGCCCTCTTATCCACCGCCGCCACTTCGTCGTTCTCCTGTTTCCGCTTCCCAGCGCGGGAAATCTGACGTTGCCGCTTCTCCTCTCGATAGCATTCCATCCGTTTCAGTTTGTCGACGACCTGGCTGAGCGGACGGGGTGGTGGGAGCGGATGAACTTCGTGCGGACGGAGGAGTGTTTCGTACATAGTGATGTCTTTGTTGGAAGAGGGAAAACCGACGATGAGATGATGTTACCATGGCATCCGGTGGGAAGGAAGGTGGTGGCAATTATGGCGTGATGGCGTGATGGTAGCGTGGTACGTCAAGGAAGGAAGGTTGGTAGGATCGTAGAGAAATGATGACGTACCCGTGAAACCAGCCTCATTGAGTGCGCTGACGGTACGCAAGACTTGTTCCATGCACGGACTGAAGCAACATATCCGCGTCGGACAGTCTTTCTAAAGCAAACAAAAGAACAATCGATCATCAAATCCATCGTGATGTGACATCTCGGATTTCTGTTTGGCGCAGGGAGGCATCGATGAAGGGTACGTACTCGCAATGCTTTTTTCGCGTGCTCGATGGCATCCCATGGTGCAGGAAGGTCGAGGAAGACTGGGTGAAATGGGAAACGAAGAGGGGAACGTGTGAGTGATGGGACGGGACGGTATGACGGGGTGGAGGAGCGAAAGAAGGGGGACGTACCCGAATCGACGAGGTTCTCGACCGTAAAGCCGTCTTTGCACACGTTTCGATGCGTCAGCGTGACGATGTCTTCCATCCCATGACGGACAAACTCTTCTCTGAAAAATAGCCAACACGGTCGCGGTGGAGAACGATGTGGGTGAGTGTGGGGTTCCGGAGGGGAAGACAGAAGACGCACCTCGCCTTATTGGCACGCGCTTCATGAAACTCGTAGGAATAGAGATGGCCGGAGGTGCCGATGGTTCTGGCGACGGAGTGCGAGAAGGAACCTGAACCGGTACCTGAGGAAAATGGAGCGATGATGAGCAACGTGGTCGGTGATGAGCCGCGTGTATCCGGATCATGTTAATGAAAAGAAGGACACGAGACGACCAACTCGAGGCAAATGGAAGGCAGGAGCCGAGGAGAATGATTGAAATATAGACCTGGTTCATGCGAATCTCGCCGTCGAGGCGAGTGCAAGGGCGCTGGTGGGGACTGGTACGAGCAATGCGGCGACGCGTGGTGGAGAAAAGGGCAGTGGAACGAGAAGAAAGGCAAACGATTGATGTGCATCGAGTCAGGCAAGGGAGAGCCCACCTGCTTCAATGACGCGACTGCCGCGTCGAATGTCAAGCCACGAGGTGATGAAGGCGATATCGGCGATATAGAGAATCTGGGTGCGGTGGGGTAGTGCCATCGTCCAGAGCTCTGGTGTGGGGCGGAGAACGTGGATGAAGCCCTTGCCATTGCGTGAACCGACCTTGGAGCCATAGGGAATACCGATGAGATCGTTGTGCCTGTAGTGGCCAAAGCGACTGTTCAGGTCCTTTCCTGGGGTGATAAGGAGGGGTTGTACAAGTTCTCTGGTCTATCGAGCGATGAGCGATGAGGGACGACGTGAGGTTGCTGGGGCTGGCCCGCACCTGCCATATGACGACGAGGTCGCCGGGAGCGATCTCGCGGGCGGTTGACCACATTGTGGAGATCGTAGTAGCTAAAACGAGGCAGAGATTGAGATGTGTCGCTCGTCGATGCGAAGATCTCGCGAATCGTGCACTTTAAATTAACCCGTTCTCAGACCGCCGACTCAGCTCACTGGCATGCGATTTGCCCGCGCTGCTCACGCATTGCAGCTCGCCAGGCCTGACCGTGGCGCAGGCCCATCTCATTAATTTCCAGGTGCAGTGTGGTTGCTTCTCGTATCTGCAATAATTGTGTAGTAAAACACACCGTCGTGATGTTATTATGTTCATCACCTCGGGCCTATTAATTCATGCTCAGAACCTTCATGGCTGATAAAAGTCCACCCTCACCCCTCCTCACTATCACGGCTCTCGTCTCATCTTCCCCCAGCACTCTTTGTCACCTTTCTCCACCATCATCTCCCCACACCCTGACCGTACCTTGTTTCCAGCCGCGGACCGTGAATGGATTCCACTGGCACCACTCCCCGTGTCTCGTGTAGTATGTTCTTCCCCTCCCAACACACTTCTTGTTGCTGATGCGGTCGAGAAGTTGCCATTGTTGACTTTTCAGAAGACGTGCGTCACTCTCTTGTCCATGTGCTCAACCACACACCCCACACAGGTTCGCTGGCTCTTTGTCACCGAGTCTATCAGCGAACTCTTGGGTTCGTTCTCTGCGTCGTGTCCTACATTTCTACAACGTTCATGTCTTTCCTGTCCAGGTTACGAACCTCGCGATGTCATTGGGCGTCCTGCGGTGGAGCTCGTACACCCCGAGGAATTCCCTGCAGTTAGAAAGCTTCACTAGTGCGTGTGGGTATCTATCCTCGTCCTCTCATTCTCATCATCTCTTCGCGATCGCAGCGAAACTATCCGCCAAGACAAGGCGGCAGTCATTGCGTATCTTCGTCTCAAACACAAGGACCCATTCAAGGGTTATCTCCTTTGTTCCGTCGTCAGTTGCTCGCATTCCTCGTGTGGTCATGCATCGTTGATCGTGTCCCAGTCACGTACTGTGGTCCATAACGTGCTCGTTGGGAGTATCTCCCTCGCAGTACCAGGCCCAAAGGCTTTCCAGAATGCGTCGACAGCGCAAGAAGTCGTCGTCGTAACCCCCACCGCAACGGACTTCGAATTTCGCGTAGGTTCTCAGTCGGATCTTCCCCCCCCCCCCTCATCGCAGTGCTCACCATCGAAAACAGCGCTGGGGTGATCCGTCGCCCATGCCTCCCAGTCCACTCCCGCTCATACCAGGTCTCACGGACATCCTCGAAGACCCCACTTCAGACGGCGACCAACCCAAATCCACACCGCCTCCGATTCTGACATACAAACCTCTCCCTTCACAATCATCACGTTCGGCACTTATACTCGACCGATTTTCAATACACTGTCCCGTTCAGTATTGCTCCAATGAGCATCTTCTATCCACTACGGCTGTGATGGGGCGCAGTTTTTTCGACTTCGTGGCCCCTCGAAGTGACAAGATAGTCCGCAGCTGGATTGACGTTATCAAGGCATGGGGTGTCAATGAACGCGGTCAGCCAAGCGACGGTGGATTTGGATATGGGAAATTCTTGCTAATTCCGAAAGGTCGAGATTCCAGGTAGGGTCGCCTCTTTTATTTTATTTTATTTTTAATCCAAAGGGCCTTCTTTTTATACTTGGCTTTTTTTTTCCCACCCGTCGTCTATACTCAGGACCGACAGGATGCCTGAAGTTGCTCCGAGTCGCCGCCGCGACTTGACGGCATGGACG
Organism: Boletus pseudo-olivaceus; assembly: GCA_038092955.1. Classification (NCBI taxonomy): domain Eukaryota; kingdom Fungi; phylum Basidiomycota; class Agaricomycetes; order Boletales; family Boletaceae; genus Boletus; species Boletus pseudo-olivaceus. The sequence continues at coordinate 11,084 of JBBPRI010000515.1, forward strand.
TCGAGGAGTCACGGCCGATTACCAGCCTCGGCCGCCAATGCGTCTTCCACACGTTCACGAACACACGCGTCACCGGCGCCCTCAATCAACACAACGAGATCGCCTGACAAAGAGATCTTGGTCGATGCCATTTTCTCCGGCCACTCTGACGGGATTTTGGTCATCCTCCGTACAACATCACCTCGCCTCCCTGATCAATGACGTTTTTTCGTTGTTTGACATGCGATACCCCTACCCTACTTGCTTTTGTCCTCTCTTCTGACCATCTTTTTCCGTGCGGCTGTATCATTGAGTAGAAGTACCGTAACATGTTGTACCATAGGAGAAAAAAAATGTTGCATACTACACCAGCCTATCGGTCGTTTGCTCGCCAAAATTCAAAATTCAAAGAAGGAGAAGAAGACCTTGATGGCCCGGTGTCGACAATGTACATCTAGTGGTCTAGTCTCATCGCGGAGATGCGCGAGGGAGGTGCCTCACTTTCAGGTACCCCCCCTGCCGTACTTTCTTTTTCGGCGGTAATAACAACACAGGGGGGGGGACATTGCGCCCGAAGTAAAAAAATTCCGCTTTCATCGAGATTGCCTCTCATGTCCTTGACCGCGTCAAACTCGTTGCCCAAATCTGTCTCATGCACCGTCGACCCTTGCGACGTGGCTGCACTGCAGTACGTTGTCACTCCCTTTTTCTGATGATGATGATGGCATGGACACTCTCCCAGACATCTTTTCTTTTTCGAATTTCTTTGAATTTATTGTAGAGTTCATACACCGTGTTTTAATGTCCGTAATCCCCGGGTATGTAGCGCTCACAGCGGCGATACATCTCTCAGTCTCCGTGTTGCGACCAGGGAGTTGTGTGGCCTGTCCGTTTATCGTCCTCATTCTGTATTTGAACCTGGGCGAGGCGTATCAGGGCTTGGAGTTGTAAAGGCAGGAGAGAAATAGGATACTGTACTCCACAAGCCGTCCAAACGTCATGTCCGGTCAAGACGTGTCGAGTTCCTGTACTAGCGCTACAACGCGCGATGGCGCCTAGCAGGTCGCCGCACTTGTCGTATTCTGAACGCTTGACGAACCAAACTCGGAACACGATCGAACAAACAAACCAAAAAAATAATAATCGACGTGCGCCCTTTTGCTTGTCTGTCATGCGCTGGACAGATTTGAGACTGACAGTCGATCGGACGTCCGTTGTCCTCGAGCCGATACGAACACGCCCCGCGGACCGAACGGAGAGAGGGGGTAGGTACTGGATATCAATGTCCCGAGCTGTCCCCTCCCACCGCAGGCCACCGCCGCTTTCGGAGTCGAGGGTCGCGGGAGGTGGTGAAACAGTGAATTACCCGTGGTGGCCCGTCATACGGAATGACATACATACATACCACGCCCACGCCCACACACCCACGCTCACACTCCGGTCTCCGTGTTCGAGTCACAAGACAAGGCAAGAGAAGAGGTTGAGAGTGTGGCGCTGACCGCTGACATCCAGATGGACGGAAAGACTGGGATTCAGACCTCCCCGAGCTCCGCGTGTCGACGCTCAGCAGCCACGTTCTTTCTGACTATAGCCATTCGTACCAGTTTTCCAGAGGCACATCGAATGGTTGCGGAATCCCGTCCACGGAAACAAGTTCCGAGCTGAATGTTCGGACTTTGAGACGCTTTAGGATATTTTTCATTGTCCCCTGGCCCTGCAGGGTGTGAGAGGGGGGGGGGGTAGATTG
>JBBPRI010000516.1:0-12754 GCA_038092955.1 Boletus pseudo-olivaceus
ATATTACAAATAAAGATCAACACTGGATTGGAACGGAGCATGTACGACGCACACAGTGGCCGAGTGCAAGATGTCTTGATAAGGCTCCAGAGGCTCTGCCTATCGATCTCAGCTCTGGCTTTGTAAACACTGTTCCCGGTGCATTTACGTTGGGACTGTGCAATCTGAATAAGGATGATGGAGGAACGCGTTTCGCTCAGCACCAGCGTCACAAGCATGATGAAAAGACCCGAAAACCTGCAAAGAGCATGTCATTGTGCCGATCAAATGAAAGAGAAGCGCTGCCTTACATGGCATGTACCCATTGGACCCATCGCCAGCCAAGAGAGGGACTGGATTGAATCACGCCCCCGATAACCGATCCAAACCCCATCGAAAACAGCGCCGTAAAAGCGAACACCGTCATCGGCAATCCTCGCCTACGTACAATGAAAGTGAAAAGAGACGTAACCCAAGCACCACTTACTCGTGAGGCTTCCAGATATCTGCGATACTACCCCCAACCAGGGAAGCCCCCGTAGAACCAAATATTCCTCCAAGAGCCCGTCCCGCGAGTACCGCTCTCATGTTTGGTGCCCTGTATGCAAGATATTGTGAACAGTGTGGGTAGTCGGGGGCATAATTCTCACAGTGCAACCATAACCTGGGTGAGAGTGAACATGACCGATGAGAAAATGTATACAGGCCTTCTACCAACTTCCTTGAAGGACATGAGCGGTGAATCGAAAAGATGTAGTGACAACGAACCTCGCTAAATGATGAAGTGACTAGCGGAATAATCCCGAACCCTACAGCGTAGAGACCGAGGCCTAGCGCTGCCTGAATCTCGGTACAATGCAAATCTTGTGTCAAGGACGGAGTACTGATGGAAAATGACGATGAAGCGGCGCCTAACGGTGGTGTGAGCGCGCGGCGTGGAAAGTCATGAAGACCAGGTGCGCTACCTGTAATTCCGGTGAAGTAGCAGGTGGTCAGAGTGATGGCCCATTTTTTGAGGAGCGGATAATTCTGAGGATTTCGCTGATCCCCATCTTCAAACTCGACCTGCCAGCGGTGAGCGATGCGCGTTAGTAGAGTATGTTGGGAGAGTATACATAAACAGTCTTTTCTTCATTGTCGATCATAGTAGGAGGGGGAGGTACTTTTGAAAGATTGCCCTCCGTACTCTCGCGTGACATGATGTCGAAAAAAGTGGTGAGCAGAGGATGTCAGGGGAACTGAAGAAATATATGCACAAGGCCGAAATAAAGATCCGACCATGTTCACTTGATACGAGGCTTAGAAACCCCTTGAACTGCTGTGACTGGATAACGGAATTTGAGATTATTTTTGAGCCAAAAGAGCAAGATCGCCTGCGCGATCATGCACGTAAAACCAACTCCCTACTTTCCTTCACACGGATATGCGGATCTAGGCATAATCATAGGCTCGTTGCGGGCGCCTTCAGGCTGTCAGGCATGCACGCGCCTTATTGGCCGAAGAAACTGCGCGTGAGCTCGGAAGGCGGGGACAACATTCCTGGCAGTCTTGCGTCAGAATAAACAACGCGGCCTAGCCTCGAAGGCAGATGGGCTCGACGTGCATGCAAATTTGTGTCAAGCTTACCCTTGGAAATTTGGCGTGATTGCTCCAGAAGGAAGTTCACCAAAAGGCTACACCCGCGCTCGCTCCGTGATGGGAAATGGAAGCCGGATTGAAACAAACCTTGACACGAGCTCGGGCTGCAGGCCGAGTGGGTAGTCACATTACATCAAGGCTTCATGATTAGTGATGGATATAGCTCGAGTCGGACGAGGATCGCCGAACACGTTCAACTTTGAACCGAGAGCAGGAATAATAGAAGCTGGTGGTGGGGCGGCCACCGTGAGTCTCACCAATTGATCATGAAACACAGCCAAGTCCTGCTATGGGCTGGCTGTCAACATGAGGGTCGCAAAGAGAAGACCTCTTGGTACTGTGTGGTAGCCTCGCGCAAGAGGACTCGACCCAGATAGGGTGTTGTAGGTGGTGGAGTTGGCATCAAGTTATAGCTGAGGTGTGTTTACCGCTTGAGCTTTGCTCACAGCGACTTGAATGATATTAAAGTTTCAACCAACTCTGGGATTACCAAATGCGGGATTTTCGTCCAATATCACGTGCTTTGAACATATTCGGGTATATCGCACAGTCACCCCGATCATTTCTGCTACAGACTCTGCAACGAGCTGTCTTTTTGCTACCTCCACACAACTTGAACTTATCGTAACTCCTTTTTAGCGATGACTGTAGACAGGCCAAAATATGTATTATTCTTCTGATATGACAACTTCTCAACAGGGAGTCACTGGCAAGGACATGACGACGTCGAAGTAGCGGAAAGTGAGCTTGCCCCTCAGAAGGGACCTTCGAAGCAACCGAACGAGCGGGATTTAGATGACGAAGTGATATTATTATCGTCGGATTACTGGGGAGGTTTCTCTTGTCCTATGTACCGAGCAATTCATGATTGAAACATTGAAGGAAGGAAGCATGCACTCTATTTCGCACAATACGAATTACATCAGTCCTCTAGTAGTTCCACGAAGAATAAACTATGGGGATACTCCTACATATACACAACGCCCTGAAACTAGCAGGGTCAAGGCCTCTCCATACACTCCCCAATCCAACCTTGCATATCCATATGTATACTCACATGCGACGACAATGACTCCTTCGGGGACTGATTTCGACTTTCAAACCTTGTCCAGTCCTGGATGTGACGGCGGCGACGACGACTGGGAAGAGGAATGTGGCGTTTGTGCATCTGCTGCCAAGATCCTTCGGGAGGCGATACTGCGCGCACGTATTTTGGATCCGTAAAAGAACAACACCTATAATACCACCCACCACAAGACCATGTTGCGAGTTGCGAATCAGTGTACGTCGTCTATCCCCACCGATCACAAACGCAAGGAGGGGGGTAAAGAAAGGGGACTAGGACGTACGAATGGCGTTGGGGCCATCAAGAGGGCGAGGATCGCAAACAGCGTGAGTGCCCATTTGTACGTCAATGCGGCAAAGAGTTGCTGGGTGAAGAGCGGAAATACCAAGGCCGTCGTGTTTCCTGCGGAAAGATGGATATCCGAAAGTGAGGATACAATTCAGGCGGCCGAGTTTAGATCTCGTACGGCATAAAGTCTGCCCCGCTTGGGCAGAAGATGCATATGTGTTGTAACTGGTTCATGTCAATCAAAGGGAAATAGTCCTGCCGAGATCGGGGCGAACGTACCAGTCTGCGAGGTACAGGAACGCCACTTGGAAGATAACCATAACCCCGCTCATGAACACCTTCAAGACAGGATGAGGGAGATATTCTATGAACGAATAAAGGCAGAATCGCGGCTGACCGTCAGTCCGACGATAGGTACAATCCAGTGTATTCTTGGTGTTGCCGTCCAGGCAAAAACAAACATCCCAATCGGAAGACACAGCGCGGCGGCGCATACAACATATAGCCGCGCTTCCTGTTGCTTCTCAGAAAAGTGTCTCCTGGTTATAATATCCTCATCGTCTTCAGTTACACCTGGAACGCATCCAGAAACACCCACCTGTACAGTTTATCTTGATACATGTTGGCGAAGCATCCGATAACGGCGGCGATACTTGTGTGGTGTGGGTGTGGTTCCCAGACTGGCAGGGAGCTCGACCCACCTCGATGTTACATACACATATCCAGTCTGCTGCACGTTGAAACCATAAATTGATTCGAACATAGGAGTTATCGCTCTAGAGGCCGAATGAGTGGGGACATCTCTGAACTGCAAGCAGATCACATACTCCAGCAGGCAATAAACCACTCCCCAAGTGAAGCCCACCCATACCTACAGCCAAGCATGTCAATCGAAAGGTAGGGAATACAACGCCAAAGGAATTCACACTGATGCTCTGCACGATAGGTTCAGTAAGTAGAAAATCTAATATTACAAATAAAGATCAACACTGGATTGGAACGGAGCATGTACGACGCACACAGTGGCCGAGTGCAAGATGTCTTGATAAGGCTCCAGAGGCTCTGCCTATCGATCTCAGCTCTGGCTTTATAAATGTTGTTCCCGGTGAGTTTACGTTGGGACTGTGCAATCTGAATAAGGATGATGGAGGAACGCGTTTCGCTCAGCGCCAGCATCACAAACATGATGAAAAGACCCGAAAACCTGCAAAGAGCATGTCATTGTGCCGATCAAATGAAAAGGAAGCGCTGCCTTACATGACGTGTATCCATTGGACCCATCGCCAGCCAAGAGAGGGACTGGATTGAATCACGCCTCCAATAACCGATCCGAGCCCCAACGAAAATAGGGATGTAAAGGCGAACATCGTCATCGGAAAGCCTCGCCTACGTACAATGAGAGTGAAGAGACGTGGCACAAGCAGCACTTACTCGTGAGGCTTCCAGATGTCTGCGATACTACCCCCAACTAGGGAAGCCCCCGTAGAACCAAATATTCCTCCAAGAGCCCGTCCCGCGAGTACCGCTCTCGTGTTTGGTGCCCTGTATGCAAGATATTCCGAACAGTGTGGGTGGTCGAGGGTATAATTCTTACAGTGCAACCATAACCTGGGTGAGAGTGAACATGACCGATGAGAAAATGTATACAGGCCTTCTACCAATTTCCTTGAAGGACATGAACGGCGAATTAAAAGGATGTAGTGACAACGAACCTCGCTAAACGATGAAGTGACTAGCGGAGTAATCCCGAATCCTACAGCGTAGAGACCGAGGCCTAGCGCTGCCTGAATCTCGGTACAATGCAAATCTTGTGTCAAGGACGGAGTACTGATGGAAAAGGACGATGAAGCGGCGGCTGAGTAGTACTGTGAGCGCGCGGCGTGAAAAGTCATGAAGGTCGGGTGCGCTACCTGTAATTCCGGTGAAGTAGCAGGTGGTCAGAGTGATGGCCCATTTTTTGAGGAGCGGATAATTCTGAGGATTTCGCTGATCCCCGTCTTCAAACTCGATCTGTCAGCGGTGAGCGACGCGCACCAGTAAAGCGTAATGGCAGAGTGTACATAAACAATCTTTTCTTCATTCTCGATCACAGGAGGGGGGAGTGCTTTTGAAAGATTGCCCTCCGCACTCTGGTCTGACATCGCGTCGAAAGAAAGTGGTGAAGAGAGGATGTCAGGGGAATTGCAAGAAGGTTACTCCGCTGAGTAGTAATGCGCCCAGAGAACTTCCGCGCTGTATAAATAGGACATGGTCACGATCCCAATGGATGGATCGGAGAAGCGACTCCCGGAAAAGCATGTCGTCTGAGCTTCGTGGGCAAAACGATGTGTGTGAGGCATATGAAGAAGGCCCAAATATTTCGGCATTGGATATGTGTGGTGGCTACGCACCGAGCGAATCAACAACGAGCGAGACCTCTAAAAGACCCGCGAACTATGTTCGATTGATACGAGGTTCAGAAACCCCTTGAGCTGCCACTGTGGGTGGACAGTAGAAATTGAGATCGTTTTCAGCCCAAAGTACAAGATCGCCTGCGAGATCATGCATGCAAAACCAACTTTCTACTTGCATTCGCGCGGATACGCGGTCCTGGGCGGAATCATAGGCCCGTTGCGAACGCCTTCAGGCCGTCAGGCATGCACGAGCCCTGTTGGTCAGTGATAAATTTCCCTTGAGCTCAGATGGCCGAGACAATCCTCCTGACATGCGCCAACATAAATAATGCGGCTTTGACTTCGAATGCAGATGAGCTCAGCGTGCACACAAATGTGTCAAGCTTACCCTTGGAAATTTGGCGTGACTGCTCCAGAAGGAAATTCACCAAAAGGCCACACCCGCACTCGCTCCGTGATGGGAAATGGAAGTCGGATTGAAACAAACCTCGACACGAGCTCAGGCTGCAGGCCGAGTGGATAGCTCCATCAAGCCTTCATGATTAGTGATGAATATAGCCCGAGTCGGACGAGGATCGCCGAACATGTTCAACTTTGAACCGAGAGCAGTAATAATAGCATCTGGTGGTGGGGTGCAGTCATCGTGAGTCTCGCCTGCTGATCATGATGGAGTCCTGCTACCGGGGCTGCCTCTTGCTAACATAAACGTTGCAAAGAGCGTACCAAGACCTCTTGGCACTGTGTGGTAGCCTCGCGCAGGAGGACTCAGCCTAGATAGCCTGATGCGGTAGATGGTAGAGTTGCCAGTGTGCCACATCTTCTCGTTGAGGCAGGGTGTTTCTGCAAATGTAGCAAATGAACTTTAACCACTTCGGGATGTGTTCAAAATGCTTGTCCAAGTGCAATTCTAGGACTAATCCTCTTCATCTACGTTGGAAAGCAACTACTAGTACTGGGGTAATACCCCAATAGCTCACCACTTGTTCCCAACGACGACTTCGCTCTTGGAGTATTATTGAAGCTACTCGTAAGGAGCAGTTCCGGCTCTCTAGCGTTCTTTGTACTTTTTACCGGCCCCCTTGATGCGTTGGGCTCAACGGCACAAATCCCGCATTTACTTACAAACGGTGGACGGTGACAGGGTACCGTTGAGCTAGGCAATCATGGCAAATGGCGTTCTCCCGGGTAATCCTTCTTGCCTTGAACATCATTGTGACATCCACTTCCAAGCGATCGACGGAAGGCACACTGGTCTCATGGTTGGACAACGCAGCATTTATTGACATTGCCCACTTCCTATCTGTCGTCAGAGACTCGACTGAGAGCAATATTGGAGCTACTGGCGGGGGCGCCCGTAGCAAAGTCCTGAAAGGACAGGACATGTGAGGGTTCCTTTTTAGCGGACCTCTCTACAGACTGGAGTGTTAGTTGAGGGAGTCCTCATCTAGTTCTTGGTTTGATGATGCCCATGGGTCGACGAGTTGCCCACATCAATTCGTCAGTAAATCCTCCAACAGCAACACAGAAGACCAGCAGCGACGATCATACATCATCAAGACATCTGAAGCCGCTGTATAATCTTCACCATGGCGAAACATTATCTAGAAACCAGAACTGCGCGTTTCGATTTGCACCCGAGTCTGGAGTCCAAATCCCTCCGTGGTGAGAAGTTTCGGCAAAGTTAAATTACCTGGAAGGCTTCAAAAATTCATACATCACGAGTACACACCCCCCACTTTGTAAGAGCAGATTCCTGTGTCTTCTTCATGCCTTCTATACATCCTAGCTACTCGGGCGAAACGAGTCAAGCTAACAGGGAGTTTACATGAATAGGACCCTGGTGTATCATAGATCCGATCTTACCACTCCGTGGCTCAGCTCAGCCACGATTGGGGACATAATCCGTTGATTAAATATGAATATTTGGAAGCGTAGGAGGTTTAACCTCACAATCTTCGGGGCCACAGACGCGCTGGAAGCGAGATCAATACAGGTTCAGCTTACCAACATTATCCTCTCGGCTACACAATCCAGTTCGTGGACGTCAGGCAGGCGTGGAGCAGAGAGGCACTATTGAAATAGAGAACCGACTCAGAGGGTGTTAGGATTCTAGGAACACGTGGCACATAGGCGCCTGTGACACGTGACTGGTCTAGTCACACTACTGCTCTAACAGTCGACTAGTCCTAGTCAACAACCTTGACACCGTGCACAGAGACTCTCACTGATAACTACCTAGGATGGCGCTCGATGCTCGCATTGCCAGGTTCTTGTATTTGTCCGCAGGCAGCTGCGGCGTGAATACTCTTATCAGACATCATCGCATTGGGCTAACTAATTAGGTACTGAGGCTTGGCTCTTGAGGCAATAAACTCTCCGAGGCCGTTTTATCGCCACAATCATTCGCTGGCAATGACCAGAATTGTGCAAAATCAGCGCCGTAATGAAGCCAAGGGGCCGAGTATCTTGTAGTACGTATCGTTGTTGCTTACCTGAGTATCCACATCCCGCCCCAACCGCCCCAGTTCCCTTTTATGTGCTGGATGCAAATTCGGGGAACTGCCCTCAAGCACATGTTAGTCTCTGCGTTATCAATGCTGTCCAACTTCACACGGGAACGTATCAAGGATGGATCCTATCACATCTCGTGATGATCAGAATACGGCATATCACACTTGACTGGGTCATGAGCTGAGTCCCTTCTTAAAACCCTCTTTTGCATCAGCCCGCCCTTGCAAACCTTACAATCCGCTTGGTATCTCAAGAGTGTCCCTTCTCGCCCGCTGTTCTCGCGTTCGAAGCGATGAGTTCCGCAACACTAGCCGCCGCAACCGACATTCAGCAAAATGACTACATGACTGGTGCGCCCAATCACATTTGCGATCTCTCGATCTCATAAAGAATCGCAGTTGCTCTATTCACCCTCTTTGCATATGATTATGGTGAGGGATGCGCTTCTGTACGAGTCTCTTTACATCGGACTAACGTCTGTGTTCCCAGTCCTTACGCTCCCAAGAGAGGTATGAACCCGCATTTCGGATAAGACGCACAGGACTTTCTCTCACTGACGTTCTGTATAGATTGACTATATCTGGGTCAGCAGGTTACAGTTTGTCGAGCGGGCGATAAGTCTCTGATGAGACCACAGAATAAACGCTGGACCATGGTGTCTACACTATTTCTCCTCGTGAGTACCAAACCCCATGCCTGCGTAAATCACACACGCTGAGCTAATCAATACTACTAACAGGTCCGTTACTGCGGCCTTTATATTCTAATGTATGCATATGTTTTGCTCCCGGAGGCCTGCAATAGATGCTAACGCCATGTCGGAACATCAGAATCTTTACCCTGAGTATGTTCAAGACTCAAAAATTTTGGGCGGTTACACTGACCCGATGTATCCAAACTTTCCAAAGTGTGGAGCTCCTTGTTACCTGGCCCTGAAAAGGTGCGTTTTCGTACATTGCTCATCACCAACGACCATACTCAATCAAATCCCCGGTAGACGTATGTATTTAACCTCCGCTCACCAGAATTCCAAGTGACTGAGACTCATCTAACAGTTGTGAGCAAATCATATACATATCCCTCATGTCCATCCTGTTCAGGGATGATTTCAAGGCGAAATACTCTATCTCGCTGCGGTATGGGCATTCTTAGTTTGGATTGGTGCTGCAGACTGTGAGTTGTAGTGTTGTCCAATCTCGAGCGAGGCAATTTATAATGAGGATTCGAGTGGTGATGATCCTCCGTTGTTGGGCAATGTACGGTCGATCGAGGGTAATTATCGGTATCCTCCTCACGTTCTGGGTCCTTGAGATGATTCTGTCTCTCGTTGCTTGTATTATGTATCCGGACGACTTCTCGGGTGCGTCGTTGACTGGCTTCTTATGCACATCGTACTAATGAAACGTCCACCGCCCCCCTATTTGCTACATGTTATACAGTGACAGTTATCCAGGTGGTGAATCTTTCATATTGCGAAGTGACAACTTCGTCAGTCACTTGGACCAAAGTTTCTGCCATTCCTCAAGTTGTCAATGGTGCAGTGATGTGCATTCTGGTGATCTACCAATTCGTAAAACGGTTGGTTGAAATGTACAAGGTGACCAAGAGATGGCATTTCAACCCCTATATGAACTTGCTCGCCGTTCAAAGCATCCTCTACTTTCTTTTGTACGTCCCCATTCTATCCAAGTCCTTTTCGTTTTTTTTTTTCCTTAACCGTTCCTCTACTCAAGCCCCCGAAATATGAATCAAGCTAACAGTGACTTTCCGTGATACAGCATCTTCTTCTTTAACCGCACCGCGATACTCATCGCCTCGGGAGATTTTGAATCAGAAGGATGGGCGACGCTCATTATGCTCCCTCTACAATACGTTCCTGCGTTTGCTCTCGCGCCTCGATTCATCATGAGCATCCGGACGCTTCATTCTCATGAACTTCAAGGCAGTTGGCAAGGATACGGGGTCGATACTGGGTTTAGCTTACCAGGATCACGCCATCGCGACCGTCAGCCCACAACCGTGTTGGATCATATCAGGCGACCTAACAGCGAGGAGATAGAGCTAGGCACAGAGATTCCGATGGAAGAGTGGAGAATAACCATGGAGCCTGGTAACAAGGTGGCATAACGAGAAGCATTTGTATGTACGTGTATCTTTTGCTGTGCATTCTGGCTGGCCATTCTAGTAGAGGTCCGCATCTCCCAGCTTCCGAGTTAACCGAATACGTCGATTGTACGCACCGCTTAGAGATAACAACGGTAATAGGTCGAATGGTTATACTGATATTAAGGGAATTGTGTATTGGATTTCGCGCCCATTCCGTCACGCCAAGCTGATAGTGATTGCCTCCTTCTCCCCCCACCAGTGGCAGTCGTCTGATCTTTGTATCAGGTTTCCTCTCTGGGAACGAACTCAAAACCCAGGGCGTCCTGAACGCTGGCATCCGTCGATCAGACCTTTACACTGAAACATCCTCGACGGCGCGCCTGACCACGTGATCCGTCTCGCTGGTAGCATCTACCTTTAAAACATTGCGAGACTCACATGGGAGGCGGTCCGTACTCTGATCCATGCACGCTTCGTCGCTGACCCACGCAGGATGTCGCGCCCCTCCCCGAGCAAGACAAGACCACTCTCCGGGCTCAGCTCGTCCCGGCCATGATCGCCCTCCGATCCCATCCTGCAGACGAGAGCATCCGCGCACAGATTGCAGAGTCCGCCCCCCTCATCGCAGAGCTTGACTTTCCCTCCAATGGCCCGATCTCATCGACGTGCGTCCTATCCATCCGGATCGCCCCCATCTAACCCTCTTCCCAGCAACCCGTCCTCTCCTTCGCCCCCACGGAATACAACAGTAACTCCGGCGTCCTCAAAACAGCACAGCATCTTCCGCCACTGGCGCTAGCCCAGGTCCGATCAGATGAACTCTGCACCGAGATCAGCCTCGTCCTCGATCGCTTCATCTCCCCCCCCGTCCGGGGCCAGGATCCTGAGATTGAATGCCATTATGGTGATTATGCCACACGGCCGTCAGGGAATGCCATGCCACTGTTTTTCTCGTGATCCTTGGCTTCGGTCGGCGATTAGGGATCAACACGACCACTCTCCCTTGGCACTCCACAGCACGGGGATGTGTCTGGTCCGACGCTCGCAGAACGATCCATAATCGGTGAAAACGGCGCATTTTGAACCTGGGATAAAAGAATTGAAGGATGATGATGCTAGTCCAAGGCACAGTCATATCACAGCCCTGTCACGACTCGGATGCGCCGTTCATGCTCAAATGCGTACAACACTCACTACACGATGCGTCTGCGACAGTCCCAATCTGCTGTGCCAGTGGAGGGATAGTGTTACGATCACAGATCGGCGTGCACTACGCCCTTTAGGTTTGTTCGTCCGTCACAGATCGGTATAATATTGAGGGTCGTGATGTCGGAGAAATTCGTGTAGGCGCCGACCCAGAGCTCGGGGTAACGTTCAAGAATCTGAAGTATGTATGTCGAGCTCATTGTCTACGACGTTCAAGCCGCCACGGGTGCTAGTAGACGCGTGCTCGAGAAACTTTTCATTAGGGGGGTCTAGTAGAGCGCTTGACCCATCCATGGACCATGGTTAATGACACACATACCTGGGAATAGGTGATTTTGAGCCAAATTCTGAGAACGGCATAATGACCGCATGCGCAAGGACTTGACACGTCGTCGTTGCTGCCACGGACTCGCCGTAAACGAAAGCTGGGCGGACGAACACTACTACTCCAGATGAACAACGGATACTTATTCGGGTGTGAATATGTTTCATCACTCTGCGAACTGTTGATCTGGACTCAACTCGGATCGGATCGTCCATCGATCGGATCAATTTCCGTGGCGAGAAGTTAGAGTCACTGGTCCTGATTCTGCGGTCCAGACCAGATTCTCGGCTAATTTCGCTCCCTGATCAGTGCGGTGAAACACAGACGTCGGTACGAACAGGCGGCGTCTGATGAAGGGCTGCTCAACTTTTAAATTGAAAGGAAACGAGGTTTCCTGAAACCTTGATGGTGCGCGGCAAGCAGCCTGTCTCGCCCTACGCCAAGAAGGTATAGTTGCTCCAGCTATCCATGTTCGACACAAAGCCACAGGTCGAGCTCGTGCTCGAGGAGGGTAATATCCTGTACAAATACATCCCCGTCAAGTTAAACGTATATTTATACGCCCTGTAACTCTGGTACGGCTTCTTGATCCATCGCTCGTGGAGTTTGGTCACACCGCGGGTAGTAACAGGTTGATGTGGAAAGGGGTATGGTGTTGGCGGGTGGTGTTGGTTCCCCGATCCGCGGTGCAACCCACGTGCAACACTACCGGTTGTTGCAGCGCTTGGTGGCAGGTGGTGCCACCGATGCCACCACACTAAACGCCACCAATGACTTGTAGAAATCCCGACGTGGCACCATCAAATCTGTAGAATCGAACGTGTCCTTGAATAGCTCACAGGCACCTACCTAGAGGCCAAACCGATGCCTACCGACCCCCGTTCACGTGCCAAAGTTCGACTTCTTGATAGACACAGTCACGAGTAAGTGGGTGCCTGGATTCTGGATTGTGAACCTTGCGTTAGGGATTGCTTCCCAACACTGGGGAGTATGCCGTGGGGGTAGATACACGATCGCAGAATTATGTCTCAGCGCTGACATTGGAAAGTACCCAGTGAGATTGGCCCCCGAGTTTGGCGGGTCCCCAATTCACTGCGTACGTGAGTGCCGTTACATATGGCGGAAAACCTGCACATTTAATCCGCTGCGCTTTTTTCCCCTGCCGCGCGAAAAAAAATCTTACCGTGCAAAAAAAAAACCTTGCTCTACCTCAAAAAAAAGGTCGCACTTGAAAAAATCTCG
>JBBPRI010000517.1:0-12745 GCA_038092955.1 Boletus pseudo-olivaceus
GACCTGCCTGCCCCGCCCTGGCAGCGCGATTGGGGATGGGGGGGGGGCACCCCTAAAGGAACACGTTCGAGCCGACTTTTCGGGAAGACGGCGACACTATCGGAGACCGGACTTGGTACGTGAGTCGACGACCCATATCGGGTTTTCTTGGACGTCGTTGACGGGGAACTTAGGGGGGGGGGGTTCGAATGGGTTTCGTGGTACACTCGGAGCTCAACGGGGGTAAGCGGATTCGAGTCGGAATGCGCTTGTGGGAATGTCCGGACGTTCGTGCATTCGTTCATTTCATCGACAGCTGGATGGTACAGTAACCGAAAGGCGCCGTACTGGTTCCGCGGCATCGCAGTGGGGAGCGATCGGATTCGCCATTGAAATGACTGCGAACGTGTGTTGCAAACTGCTGTGGGTAAGAGTAAACGTGGTGACTGGCGTGAAAAAAAAAAAAAAAAAAAAAAAAAAAAGGTTGTATACGCTCGTTCGAACGTGCTCGCGCGACGTTCATGCACGTCGGCGATCGCACATTTGGCGGTACGGTTTTCGTCCATCGTCCGATCCGTCTGAGTTCGCTGTTCAGACAAGGAAGTGAGTAGTAGGTCCGTACCTCGTACGTATATGTTGGCTCGGTCCCATGTCCTCATGAATAATTAGCATGCTACGTGATGGTCGTGAGTCACGATTGGTATTGATCCGGGGGAGGAGTTCGAACACTGGACTGAAGTTTCGTGGTAAAAATAAATAAATCATGATACTGACATTTGATTTAATTATTAACGTCCGAACGAGTAGACGTGGGGATGGGCAAGCTTAGGCTTGGACTCGTATCGTAAAGTTCCGGCCGGACCAAGTAGTACTAGTAGTACTGGAACGGACCGAGCGACTCTGCTTCTCTAGAGCCGAATGCCGTTTCTGGGAGCGAGGGTTTTAGTGCATTCCCACTCATCCCGACGAGTATCCCACTGTCGACGACGACGGCGACGACGACGACCCCAGCCTGACGCAGAAGTGTAACGGTTCGTGTGGCTGAGTAGGTCAGCCGAAGTACTCCAGCTTAGATATGGAACCAGATAAATCGTTGACAGAATCATGATATTTTACGCGAGTTTACGTCACACATGCGACACGGCGCCAAGTCGTACTACGACGAGGACCCACCAGATCAATCTCACCACTTTCATTTCCGTCATCTTTATTTAATTGAGGACTAGGGTTCACTGGGTCCTGCGCAATAATGAACACACTCTTCTCTCCGATCAACAACACATGAGTGGAGTTCGTGTTCTGATCAGTCAGCAACTTCGCGGCGAGTCGGAAGCCATCTTATCGTATGTACCCGATGCATTTCATGCTACACACGGTCAGACGCGCACCACCATCGTGTCGGGGTTTCATAGTAGCACAGGTTCCTCGGAGCTAGAATGACACGATCATTAATACCCTTTTGGAAAAAAAAAAGTAGCAGCCCATTGGAGAGCTTATCGAGCGCCAGGTCGTGGACGCTACAACCGTCATGCGGAGGACTTGGTGAGTAAAACAATCAAAGGTCTGACGATTCTGGGTACAACTTCAATCCTATACATGTTAGAACGAGCGAGAAAAGTTGCTGTGCTTCCTCACATTGTCGTAGGTCATGGTGATGAATTTCCAAGGAGACACCACTGCCAGCGTAAGTGAGAGGACGCGAGCAGAGAGAATATTGCCAACAAGTTTGCTGTCATGGTTCTCTTACGCCCACAGAGTGCTGAAATATTGGTTTTACAGTGGGATCAGGGCCTTTATGAGATTCCGCCCGACAGAAGCAGAGTTGAAAGTCTTGTGGCCCGGTTTCAAGTCAAGGTGGGGATCCTTCAACCCAATGAGTATATTGGCACGCTTGCATTGGTAGCTGGGTATGTCCTAATACACAGCGTTGGATTATTCATGTTGATGATTCTCCAGTAGTTTTCCGAGATCTGGCTGTAAGAATCAGTTTAAGACACACACACTGTACGCATTTGCGGTCTTGAAATTGTTGTTGTCGTCGACCTGTGGAGGCTTCGGATTTCTGTGCCACGCCCAAAAATTGGGTTCTGATATCAGGATCAAGTCCGGCGACGGAGATCTGGATCGCCCCTTCGTATCCATCAACATCGCAAGAAACTCATGTACTCAAGAGATACATTCGTACTACATCACCTAGGTTGGTCGTTCCATCAAACTACCAGTGCACTTCCCTGGCCTCACGGTTAGACGCTTGGCGCTCAACCATTGGTCTAGATTCATTATCTGAATCAGGGTACGCACGAGGAGCGAAATATGAGTGGGATGAACTTTTTGATTGCGTATTAAAACATAACAGACCACACTTTTCGCAGGTACCGCTTGACCCAGCTAGTCCGCCCCTCTCTCCCCCATCCTACGCATTCAGCCCACACTGCGCCGTTGGTCGAACCCCATCCGACCGATGCACGTGCGAGATGGGGACAGACGTCTCTGCCAACGGGGACGGCAAGGTGCGGACATTCGTTGCATTCTCGTGTCAGGGGCGGGTTGCTGGAACAGGCACCGCGCCGCCCGGAGCTGGACGAGCGAATACGAGTAAGAGCCAGCGGGGACATTGATGGCACACCGAAGGTAGAGGTCAATTATACCATATCCTGGGACGCCGGCGCACTCCGGTGCGGGAGAGAAACGCCAAGGGCTGCGCAAAGTGTCGATTGAGACCCTAGACCGGGGACGATTGAGTTTCCGGAGCCGATGATGCCGGTGTTTAGCCGAGGGATATCAAGAATGGATTTGGGATTTTCGCGGAGAGCTGAGAACGAGACGATCTTGAACGGTAACGCGCACGGGAGCGGTATCGTGTTTATGATATGTAGAGGCGAGACGAATGCAATCCTCGGGGCTGGGACTTGGATAGGTGGATATATGCGCGCGTTTGAGGGGTGTGGGGGTGTGGGAGTGCAGGGAGGGTACAGTCGAGTTGGGAGCGTGTTCGTCGAGGTCCTTGAAATGCGGTGACCGAGACAGAGGGATGAAAAAAAAACAATGGTTCGCAAGGACGAAACGCGGGATGCATCGCAAGGACACGGAAGAAAATGGGAGGTCTGCTAACGAAGCACATCAACCACGGGAGTCCACAGAAGAAGAGTGAGAGTGAAGCAAGCGCAGGACGGTCCATGTGTGAGTGACTTGTGTGTTAGATTTTCCATGTCTCTAAAAGTCTAGGACAGTTGATCGTGGTTGGAACTTGGCACGGGCTACTGTCCCAGTGTCAGACGTTCCGCGTTCGCGGAGTGCTGAAGACGCCGTAACCAATATCTTGTACAATACGCCACCCTCTGCACACTCCAGAGTATGGGGACTCGAAATCCGGATTCCTGTACTACTACCGAGTTCGTCTGTCGATTAGTAGACCCTTTCAACCGGGTTCGCCGTTTGAGAACTTGAGGAGATTGAGGCGTGCTAACTGTGTATAGAGGTCAAAACATAAAAAAAACGTACGCCACAGACGTGACGCTCCGAAAGAAATAGGCCAAAAAGCTAAAATAAAGTGACCACCGCAGGGGTCGAACCTGCAATCTCCTGATTCGTAGTCAGACGCGATGCCATTTCGCCAGGCGGCCGATATGATAACAAAGTGAAAGGTTATGTGTATCTATACCGTAGTAGATGCGAGCTCTTCATGCAGTAGATCGATTCAGAATTCAGTGCTGCGTCATTTCAATTTGGTGGTGTGCTTTCGCGAAGCAGGATTTGAAGGTTGAAGTCTGAGTGAGTTCTTCAATTCGTGAACAGTGGTAGACGGAAGAATCGAATTGCGGACCTGCGGTCTCACGTTACGCTGGCTCAGGTGCGACCCAAAGGCCTCAAGAGTCGGGCAATGGGCAAACGAGATGATGGTGAACGGCAATTTTTGTAATCATCTAATAAACACTGCTTTACTAAATGTATATCGGGATCCTGTCCTATCCGACCAGCTCCAGTGACTGCCTTGGCACCCCTCTTCAAGCTTAGTTGGCCGCTTGAAGACGCAAAATCGGTCATCGAAGTCGAGCCTTGCCTCCACCCGCTTAAAGGGTGGCGTTTATGCTTTTGACCCCCGGGCGCATCGCGATATCACATCAGACCTTTGAATCTCTCCTAATTAGAGTGGTCGTCTTTCGATCATCGACTTTAGCTTCGCCATTTTCGTCAATGATGTTGGGAACGGGTCCCGTGGTTGGTGGCCAACGACTGATGCCATGATGGCCCGTTGGCGCAATTGCGAGTGATTACGGCCACCGCGCTCTTACAGAATCTCAATTGATACGCTTCATCGTAGGTTGCTAAATTTGACGAGTAGCGTAGAAACGACTTCTGCGTCATACCACGTGATGAATGTCAAGCCTATATAAATCGTGTTTTGGCCCGTAGTACTGTCCCGTTTGCTCCCGGATCCCACATCCACAATCTGCTCCATTCACATTCGAGGGACTCTCCCATCGTTCATCGAAATGAGCGCCCGGCAAGCCTTTGTACCACGAGCGCCGTCCTGTGCGCCGTTGTCCGAACCACACCCGATAGATCCCCGCGCGAGAGACGGGGACAAAGATATGTTTGTCAACGGGAACGGCAAAGCGCGTTCGATCGCTGCCTTCTTGGGTCAGAGGCGAGGCACCGGAACCGACACCGCGTCGCAAGGAGCAGGACCGACACAAGGAGCAGGTCTTGGACGATTGAATACGAGTGCGAACAGGCGGAGCTTTGAGGGGATTCGGAGGCCTGAGATCACACCGATGTCGATCATACCGTATCCGGCGACAACAGAGCAGCTCGGTGCGGGAGTAAAACAACCTGGGGCTGGGCAAACTCCGAGAAAGACCGTGGGGCCAGGAGCATTTGAATTTCCGAGGCCGATGACGCCGGTGTCTGTGCCGAAAGGTCTCAAGAAGGGATTCGGGATTTTTGCGGAGAGCCGAGAGGACGAGGTGACCTTGAATGGGAACGCGCACGGAAGCGGTGTCATGTTTATGGGTCCCGGGGGCGAGGCGGATGTCCGCATTGGTGCTGGGACTGGAATAGGTGGATATATGCGCGTGTTAGAGGGGTCCGGGGATCCGGGGAGTGCAGGTGGGATACAGTCGACTTTGGAGCATGACTTGGCTGCGCCAGTGCCTCGGTATGCGCTTGGGGGACTTGGCGCAAACTCGGGGGACGAGTTCGATGGCATGTTTGCGCGTTCGTCCATGTCCTTGGATGCGATGACCGAGACAGAGGTAGGTATGGAAAGGGGCAACGATTCGCAGAGGAGCCTCGGGGGAACGAAACGCGGAATGCGTCGGGAGGACATGGAAGAAAACGGGAGATATACTGACGAAGGCGATCAGCATCAAGGATCCGCAAAAAGAATGAAACAAGTGCAGCACGACCCAGATGTAAGTGAATTGTTCGCTGATTTTGAAAATTTCTGGGTCCCTGTAGCATGACCATGGATAACACTAGGAATACTTTCCGATTGCGGGTCCTCATATTCCGCCGACGTCTGGACCACCGACTTCGTCTGGCGATGTGGACCCTTCCTTGGTAGCGAGTTCACTGTTCGAGAACATTGAGGAATTTGTCAACCTTGAGGAGATTGCGGCAGACTGGAAGCGATGGAGAGAATGCACGACAGAGGAATGGCTGAAAGGCGCTGATGGTGAGTTCTCCCAACTCTGATCCGGGGAGGCTCATGTGTTGGGCAGAACTCGCACAGGATTATAAAGAGATATTAGACATGGTGCGCAGTGTTAACCTAACGTTCGTGTCTAATCATATATGTTGTGCTCGATGGTGACACAGGTCAAGGATCACTTGACGTAAGTTTCTTGCGTCTGTCATTTGACTGCAGTGGTGTTGACCTACGGTGGAGGGAAAAGGTCTTGGCGTATGCGAGCATGATATCGTCGGTTGAAGAAAGACGAACCGAAGTGAATCGCAATATCGAGATTATCCATGGAAAAGGTAATATTGTCCGGGAGAATATCTTGAAACTGGGAACGAAGAAGTAATGCAAGGGGTGGCGGCGGTTGCAAGTGTGGACACAGTCGTTCGTCTTGGAAGAACATACTAAAACCGCATCGTCGATCGAGGTAATTTGGACGACGGGAAGGGTGGAATTGGACATTCGTGATCGTGTGTTTTCTGTTCTACATGCTGCTTTTGTTGCACTGCGCTGTGTTCTTAGTGGCCCCAGGCAAACAGAGGAGTTGAGTACTGAACGATGTTTCTTGATGTGACTGGGTGGCAACATGGTATCTTCTGATGGGGAACGTGTTGGAAGGATATTACTCGGGTCGGATCCATGGCATCGGCTTGGTGATAGAACGCCAGAGAACAGGTTCAACCCCCTCGGGCGTGGCCAGAGCGAGCTCTCCGCACGGTCTGATCTAGTCTTTAGATTTCAGTCGACCTTAAGGTTGGACACTTTGTCGACTTTGTCGGCAAGCTGAAGTTGGTGGTCATAAAATCAACGCACGTGACAAACGAACCGCGTCGACTCTTTTGTTCCCACAGGTGCACTTGCTCTCTCTCTCGGAGACCCCTCCTTTCTCGACTCTTTCCTGTCTTTTGCTTTCTTTCATCACGGTCATAAACGTTCCTAACGCCATTCTCCACCCCAACAATACTGAGTTATCAGGTTCGTGACTCCTTCTTTCTTCTGGTCCGGCAGACCCAAACCCGCTTTCCATCCCTCTGCAGAATCCACACATTCCCTCGTCCATTTCACCATTCACAAACGGTCACATACACCTCACTAGGCCGTTCGCATTGTCCAATATTATTTAGTACACAATCTCCTTGTCCATTCCTCTTTGCACCACCACGCTATAACTTGCCACTCAAGATGGCAGGTACACAGCAGCTGCCTTCGTGGATGACGCTCTCGACGATCGTCATCACAAATTCTGCTGGACAGCCTATTGCAACGAGTACGACGACGTTGGAGTTACCATTGACGTACTACGGGCCCAGCGTAAGTGTTCCATCTTTTTAAAATTTCCTCTGCACTTTACGTCCTGTACCCTTGCATTTTCCTGAGTGCCACGGGCGAGGATCAGATTTAGAACGATTCACTACCGTGCGCAGCTCGAGTGGGCACTGTTTCGCCAGAAGCCTCGGGACGGAGCTTGAATAATTGAAAATGTAATGACATCGTTAGGGCGATGACTGATACGTCGTTTTTTGTAGATACCCCTTGGAACAGACGGGGCCTGGACCTGGGGCGGTCTCACTTCTCCCGCGTCCTCCACGTCCGTGTCTTCCACAGCGATACCCACCACGACACCCACTACTTTCACGTCCCCTCCCACTCCCACTCCCACCACCACCATTCCCACATCCACTTTCACCACCACCACCGCATCTACAACACCTTATCCTTACTCTACTTCTTCATCTCTTTCGACGGGCGCGATTATTGGTATCATATTTGGTGCTATCGTGGGCTTCAATGTTGTGCTCCTTCTCTTCATCTGTTTTCTTCGCTATCGTGCACGAAGACTCCGTAATCCACACCATCCAACACCAATCTGGACGCACTGGGAAGTCCTCAGCCCCTCAGCCCCTCCTCCCGACGAGCTGAGACCCGCTGGTGTTGGCTCTCCGCGAGACAGTGGCGAAGAAGCCGACTCATTCCTCCGACAGAGTCGGGGCGCCTCCGGACGTGCCAGTACGAGTGTCCGCCCTGTCGCTTCTCTTCCTCCCGGTGCCGCACCTCCGCAGATTGTTGGAAGTACTGGTTCAGGCGATTCTGGACATACAAGTTCGTCCGCTGTTACAGATTACGGCGTCTTGCTTCCTGGTGGTGGACCCATCGGTCAAGCGTACCGTGACGATGCCCATTTCCCCGCACGACCAAGCAGCGAGATGGCCGGATACATAATGCCCCCTGGTGAACTACTGAAGATTGACGATGAAGAGGAGCCTTTGAGCGCACCGCGCATGTATGGTATTCAACGACCTAGTGATCCATCGCTCCCCGAAGTGTTTGCGCCACTTCTCCCTCCACCGCCCATTGATGTTGACCGTCTGCCAACCCGTAAACCTTCTACCCTGAACGAAAATGAAAAGTCTCTCCATAGTCTATCCTATCCTGCAAGCGACACGGAAGATCCCAAGGTGTACACCGCACGTCGGGTCAAGGTAAAGGAGCTCGGCCCACGCTCCCCGACTGAGGAGACATCTTCTAATATGGATACGGATGACGGTCCCATTCCTGGTCCTAGCAGTTGGAGGAATAGTTTGGGCTTTAGTTCAATCTCGAGGTTGAGGAGGAGTTGGTTCGGGGGTTCGTCGTCACGGGATACCTCCAAGTCGTCTGGTGGACGTCTACGCGCCGATGACGCGGATGTTAACAGATCGCTTTTGAGCGCACCGCGTGTTCGATCACGGGTCGGTCTTGGTCTCACTATCGACGGCGAACGCCCCATGTCATCTGTCAGCGCCAAGAGTGCCATATCCGGTAACACAGTATATCACGATGCCGCGTCGCGCCTAGGGACACCTGTTTCTGTTCCTTCGCGTGCACTGACACCTGCAAGTGCGCGTGGTCCAGGTTCAGCAAACGATCCCGCTCCTCCTTTGCCAACTGGAGCACCGCCTGCATATGCTGTCAGTGATCCATATGACTCCATGGGGAGCCGAGGAAGTTTCCCTTATTCCCAGGGGGTGGATGTACTTGATCTTCCTGTTCCACAACCTGCTTCTCCATTTGCTACCTCTGGAGGTACACCCGCGGCAACAAGGAATGTGGCCACGCCTCCAGGACTTGGCGACTCACAGGTGCGGGCATGGCGCGATTCGCTCTCTGTCATCACTGGATCTTCGAACAACCCAAGTATCACGATCGACGTACTCGACGCCGAACCTCCGACGGCAGGGGAAGGGTGGAGATCGATGGCTGGTTTGCTCGGCGCCAGTACGGGTGAAACTGGACCCAATCCAGGCGAGCGACGGGCAACATCGGGTACGGTAAGTTTCCTCGGAGGGACATCTGACTGATTACTGAGCTACGTGTTCGGCAGCCTCAGGTAGTCCACCAGCCTCATCCGACGCAGTCTGACCGGGGTTCACTGCATTCGGTGCAGTCACACCTCAGCCCGTATGAGCGCTCTTCCGGTTCTGCCCCCGTATCATCCAAGCATTCCCATGTCCATCTTGGTTCCAACTCCTCCCGCCCGTCTGCCCATTCTCGCGTACAGACTGTCAGCTCAGGTTCTGTTCGTTCAGGTTCCCTTTCTTCGTTTGGTCGCCGACAAGGTGGTCCTGTCTCTCCATCTGTCTCAGCCTTTGGAGGAACAACTGGATCGGGCCGACTCTCAGCATTAGATGAGCTCCCGTTACCGACCTCTGAAGGAGTGAACCGCGTATCGGTATTGGGGCCCATGCCCTCGTTTGCACATTCAACGACGGCACCGACGATTCGGAGTGTCGGGGCAACGACCACCTCGGACGATACGGACGTGACGCGAATGACGACGACGACGACGTTGACGGCTGGTACGGATGCGACGTCCTCGAACAAGGACAGTCAGGAGGATGATTTGTCGAGGCTTCGCTTGGGGGCGTTTGATTTCGAGAGAGTGAGGTTATAGGTGACGACTCTTGAGTGATATTTTCATTTTTACATTTCTTGTTTTTGCATGCGAATTTTTTTGCGCGCCTATTTCCGTTTGCGTTACCCCATTGCGTTACACCCTTCACCATCATGCTTGCTTGCGATACCTTTCCATATCCTTCCCGTTCGTGTTTAGATTATGACTTGCTCCTATGACTGACGAAGTGACGACGCGATACCTCTTACCTCTACTCTTGACGCTCATGATCATTGCTTGTGACTTTTTGTGTGCGCTGATCGCCTGTCAGTGATATACATCGTACGATGGATGCTGCTCGTTTACGGCGGCATCTCCACGATTTGTTTTGTCCGATGCCCTCGTGTCTGTTCAGGTCTCAAGATCTGAAGCTCAAGCCAAGCTTTCAAGTCTTTGTTGATCAGTATTCGTAATAGGGGTTTGGAGTTCCCCCACAATACGTGTTCCGCCCATTCCGCCAACACCGTGCGCTCACCGGTTCTCATCCATTCCATGCTGACGCTTCTGTTTTGGCAGATCTGAGCCCAACTCTGAGCCTCATTGCTAGGCATCGGATTGGCTTTTTTGACTCGTCGTTATCAAAGAAACACGTCCGAAAAACGAGTTGAGCCTCAGCGGTGACCGCCACTCCTACCAAGTAGACTACCAGGTATGTTATATTAATTTATGCCAGTGGAAGCACGACACAACACCAAGGCAACGAAACGATCGAAATTGAACGTCTGTCCTGGTTATAGACAGCGCTTTCGAGCGAGGCCGGGCTGCCGGGCGACTTTACTTGAAGGACCGAACGGTACCGAGGCGAGCCAAGTGCCCACGTCATGCGACTTTTTGCGTATGCTGGAAATCGAATGAGATTTAGAGTGAGGGATAAATCGTTTGATGAGTTTTTTTGGAGTGTCGTGTGCTCGCCATCGAGTCGAACCCACATGTGAACTCTTCCGACATGTCCCGCAGCGTCGCCCAGCAGTAACAGTTGACAGTTGAAACGTTGATCACTTGAATTCTATTGTTTGTCAGTGGGCCATCCAGTGCCGTCCGAATCTCCATGGGTACCCCTCTCTTTGTCTTACTCGTGACGTGAATCACCGCCATGTTTGACAACGTACTGGCACCGGCATTGGCAACCGAACCCATGCGCGCACCAACGTACTATGTAAACCTATATGTACCAGCGAATGATAGTTCGTCGCGTCCGAACGGTGATCCTGTACCAGAGATGGAGGGTATTGTCTCCGGACGGCGAGCTCGTGGAAACGGAGGTGGTGGTGATTGGAAGGGGTCTTGCGATATCCAGGCGATGGGGCCTCCGAACGGTCACGATGACGTCAAAGATCCGACCATTGAAGCTTCAAGTTGGACGGTCGTGAGTTACGAACGACACAGTCTGTCAACAGCTTCTACCAGAGACAGAGGGTATCGTTCGCCTGACGGTGAGTTTTTGGAAACGGAGGTCGTGATTGCAAGTTTGGACGTTGACGCCACGGGTGAGAGTCGAAGAATCAAGATGGTCTAGGCTCGATACGCGCTCGCGCCCGCTCCAACTGGGGTGTGGTCGTTCATTACCCCGAACATGTTCCAGCATTGGACATCATTCCTGAGGGAAACGTGTTCACTTCCGTCCGGGAGGGTTCGGTGGAAAGAACTATAGACGAGAGTGTACTTCCGAGAGGTTGTCCACTGGCAAAAAGGTAGATTTTCCATGTCATGTCTTTCCGTCGGATTCAATTTCGGAAAATATCCAGAGGATCAACATTTGACTGCGATTGAAACGCTCACAAACGGGCCTGTAGCCTATGAACGTGGATACGATCGTCATTCCAAGTCGAGTCCTTTCAGTGCGACATACGTCGATCACTGTACCGTCGTAGACGTCATCGTCTCCCAAAACCTGTAAAGCGTGGATATACGCGCCAACGCGTATCAGTAACGAACGTGTCACTATTCATGCCGAAAAAACATGGGAAACCGGACGTACGCGCATCGCTGGAACAACATCGGATCGGTTGTGATGGGCATGATCATCGGAACGCCTTCCTCCGTACTGGCATTGAACAACATTTCTGTCTCTCTGATGCAGTATTCGTTCCAGTAAGGCGTGACGTTGGTCGGATCGAATTTGGTGTTGACGTCGTAGTACTTGGCAAATGACATGAAAGATTGGGAGAAGGCGGTGATGAATTGGGTGTCGTTGTAGGGAGGGGGATCGCTCAGGCTAGAATGATGACATAGACCGCTGGTTGAGAATGTATGTGTGTTGGGAAGGAGAGAGGACGAAGCGTACCTATCGAAGTAGTATATGACGTCATTACCGTGGTATGCCGGGGGGACGGCAAAGAGACCCTGAGACAGTTCCATCAAATCCATGGTATGCGTGTACAAATCTCGGAAGACTGACCTTCCACGAACGACCAGCGAATGCCCGGAGCAAGTAGTAGGTCGGACACGTAAAGATGGCTACAATGGAGAGTCCAAGTAAGAGATCGAGTTACTCGCATTTCTTCCAAACTTGGCGTTGCTTGACTCACAATCCCCCATCACCATAATAGCCTGCTCGAGTGCAGTCCCGTAGTTTTGATAGACGTATGCGGCTTCCTGGACTTGGGGAGCTGTCATGTCAGGGAAAAGCTGAGAGACATAATCCGTGGTCGTCAGCGTCTCGTTCGCATCCACGAAGACATTTCCCTCATTCTGATTGGTGACGGAGCAGAGCACTTGCTTCAGAAACGTCAGCTGGCGAAGGATGCAGCAAAGGTGGTCACGTACTCCATTCACCCAACCCTTGGCAAGAGTGACAGTTGGATGCTCGAGGATCAACGTGCCATCGACCACGCACATAATGCAGTCAAATTTGCACGTAGCACACGGTGAGCCTGCTTGCAAAAGACCCGACATATACGGATGATACCTACATCTGCAAAACGACTGAAATGAAACAGGCGGTCGGCAGAATTTAGCGACTTACAACAGCTTACGTGCGGTAGGCGAACACTTCTCATTGGTGGAGATGCTAGAGATCACGTGTAGAAGATGGCATCGATGATCAGGCAGTTCGGGCGCAATCGCACAGTGACTTAGATAGCGATATCACCTCTATGCATTTGTCATAGGAACAAGTTGTTCCTACGCTCCCCGACGCCCCGACATCCCGA
>JBBPRI010000518.1:0-12674 GCA_038092955.1 Boletus pseudo-olivaceus
TGTGAGAACGAGATTGGATCTCGTGAGAAATAGAAAGAGTCTAGAGCGTCCATGAGTCGCGAGAGAAAGAAAAAGTTACAAGTCCGTTATCTTGATAAGATGAGCCACATGGTTGATTAGATAACCATGTGTGATGAAAAGATTAGATGAGATAAGATAAGATAAGATTGAAAATTATCGTAACACTGATGCAATACAACGACAAAATGGACCAGCAACTTTTCGGATGACTTTATCCACTTCATTATACAGCAACAGCAGCAGATCGCTCAGATATTACTTCTTACAGTACTAGTTATCATGAAGGCCATCACACTGGCAAGCCCATTCCTTACCATACATCTATTCTGATGGGCGTCAGTTGGGTTTCAGAGCTATTGAACAGCCATCCTGAATGAATCCAGATAGGGAAGAGTGTGGGTAATGCACTGTGGAGATCATTTGTGATGCATCAGGCCAGGGCCTGACTGGCCAAACTATTAAACAGCACAATATATTCATATTCTGCATAAGTCAGTCACATTGGCAAGCATTGGAGGAGCAAAGTGTGCAGTGACATGAAATAGATTGACATCTATTGTTATACAAGAACTCGAGAACCAAGCATTCGAGACAGAACGAGCGCATCTATTAAATATCATTCGGAAGCGACGCGTAGCCGGAGCCGATAGGCTAACGGAATGGAGTCTTCCAAATCATCCAAGTGTTTTTACTAGATCGGCACGTCTCCGACGTCGACTGAGTTCATGCACCACCTCGGCTGCGCGTTCAAGTGGACTAGTATGTGTCTGTCAGCCAGTAGCGACGTTGTCCATGAGGGACGCAAGACAACGGCTGGGTGTCGCGGACCCAAACTAAAAGTTATAATTTCCAAAAATGTGTTAGTTATCGAACGTGATGATCTACTAACAAATGGTGTGGCGTCTTCTCGAATCAAGTCCAGCCAGAGGTTTCAAAACCAACGACCCTGGTCTCGCTTGTCTTCTGCACTCCCATTGTCACCTCCACTCTCTACGTGATTCCCTACTTTCTCCCTCCATGACCAGGACTCGGAAACTCACTCTTACCATGAAGGAGTTCAGCCATCTGGTCAGCGAGTCTCTTGATATTGCTAACGCCACCCCTACCTCGCAGTCATTCATTGATAACACCGCTGTCTTTTCTGACATTCCCCAAAAATCCCATCCCCGACCTTCTTCCTTTCAGCGCATCTTTTCTCGTCCCACGCCCGGACAACACGAAGGTTCCCCAGAGGAAACCCCCGAGGACCGCTCCGAGACGCCTCGTAAGATGATTGCATGGCCATTCTCCCGCTCTCCCCGTAAGAATCGTCCTGCTGGGGATGAGGGCGATGCCACTGTACGCACTATCCACTTGTCCGTGTTTTGCTTGTTTGTCCACTCGACCCTAGCAGAACGTCAAGGACCCCGATATCTGTGATTCCGTGTCCCCGTACTCAGTTACGTCAGCCGCTGCAACGTCAACGTCGAGCCTTGGTTCTTTGATCTCTGCCCATGAGCGGCTTTTCCAAGTCGCGTTGCGGGACTCAGATAGACTGAATCAGACTTGCGGCCCCTTCAGGATCGTAACTCCGTCCCCCGGAACGGCTGTCCCCTCGCGTGTCAGTGAACCACCGACTGGCTCGGGTCCGATCACGTTAGATGAAATCTTTGGTAATGGGTCCGCCACCAGTGTCCTTTCCAGTGGCAACCGCAGTATGGTCGAATCTGCCTCGGGCATCTCAAATCAATCTCAGACGTCTTTTGAAGGTACCGAAGCCTCGCACTCCGTGGCTAATAGCGAATTCGAAAGCTTTGATGAAGATCCTACGCCCCGAGCTTCGACATTTGGTCCACGCACGGCATTTCCCCCAGCCGAAAGAGGGCGTCCGCAGCGTCTATCACTCGTTGTACCATCACGGAAGGTAGCCATTCTCGCGTTGCGTCCTGCTGTTGGTGTCGCCCCGCACGTTCCTTCTGAGACTGAATCTTCGGTTTCCGTGTGCTCTACGTCATCCCCGACGTCCCCTGTAGCACGGGATTCATCTCCCCCGTTTCCGACGATGAGGCCGTCGGGTTCTGGAAACCCTTCGCCGCGCGTGCCTCCTTCCACGCCACCCAAGCTTCGTATTCCTGTGGTGTGCCCAGATATTGCCTCGCCCTCGAATCTGGAATCCGTACCTGCTTTGGGCTTCTCCCCTCGGCAGCGTAAGCAGGCTATGTCGCGATCAATCACCCCGCCACCACTGCCTCAACCACCGCCAATGGGCCCTCTACTTGCTGTACCATCATCTGTTCCCCCTCTCCCACCTCTCCTGCACAAAGTATCCATGAATTTGGCACTACATTCAGCAGTATCGTCACCTCCGCGTTCCGCAATTGCCGGAGCGCCGGGGAACCCTGCCTCTGCACTGCCTCCTTCTCCTCCAGGAGGTTTGCGGTTACCCTCGCGACTGAGTTGGGTTAACGGTGTTCGTGCGGTCCTTCCTAGTCCGCCAGCATCGCCAACCAAATCTCTCAAGTCACTCACCGGCAAAACGCCACTGCCGGTCTCGCCATCAAAAACGGAGAAACAGCGACCTCATGAACTGAAACGACCCACGAGCATCGGTGTCATCGAGGCCGCGGACAACGTACAAGTTCGTCGTACGAAAAGCATTTTATTACTTGGTTCGAGGTCAAAGTCGACCGCGTCGCTAGGTACAAAACGTGTCCAGATCCACGCCGACGTGAATTTAGATGCCGGCGAGTCGCGCAAACCCAGACGCAAGTCAAGCGCGGCGACTGTTGGCCATACCATCTGCTCCTCTGATTTTGGTCATATGATCACGCCCATGTCGAGTTCTGAGCTATTGGTCCCTCGTGAACGGCGTCATTCCGCCCCCATGTTGTCGAGCATGCTTTCAAAAGCACCAGGAGCGTCCGCAGATTGGACCTTGTCGCTTCCACACTGTACAGATGTACCCGGGAGCAAGCTTCTATTATCGCCATTATTGACGCCTAAACTCAAATCGGAGCATGATTTGGAGGAAGTTCAAGTCGAAGATTGGACGCTCTGCATGCCGCTCAAGGGTCGTGCCAACACGCCGACGGTAGAATCCACCGAGGAAACTACCGAGGGACGCAACAGCGAGTGTGCGCTCACTGAAACATCCGAGGGTGTCAAGCTCTGGACTCCCATGCAATTGCCTACGCCAAGCCCATCACCAACGTGGTCCACGTCATCCTCCGTCGTTCGTCTATCGGAACCAGAGGAGAGTACACCGATACCTGTGGACAGACCTGCATCGCCTGCGAGTTTGGGGCCACATGTGGGTGGGTTGGATCTAGCTGGCGGTTGTGGCAAGCGGGCGTCTGGATGGCACGTCTACGGGTGGTTCGATGAAGTGAGCGTCCCAGAGGACAAATGTCTTGTCGCGTCGACGGCGGCCCCCGTCTCGGACAGTGGGGTAGTCAAGAGCCACGTTACAGCGTTCAAGAAGATGCACGATGCAAGCGGGAGACATCCAAGTCAGGACAGTATGTCCACCGTGTCGACCTCCGAGACGATGTTTTACAGCGCGCGGTCGAGTTTGTTGGTTAATTAAATCCCTCCCCCCCCCCCCCCGCCTGTCTCGGTTCTCCTTCCAAGTTGTTACTGTCTCGTGACGTTTTTGTCTCGCGGTGCAGATGAGATGACCCCCCCCCCCTCGGTCCTCGATTGCCAACGTTTGTGATGAGATTGCTATTAATTTACTTTTGGATCATGGACGTGTTGCTCAGAATGCTCTTTCCTACGATATTCCTATCGCTATGCACCCCCTCCTGATACAAGTCTCGTTAGTGTAGGTGAGATAGTAACTAGGTTAGGTTGGATATATATATGCTATTATATTATGTCTCGTGTCGATGGACCTTTGTGCGTTCGTTTTGATGCGCTCCGTCTGTCCCCTCTATCGTACGTAGGTCTTGTAAGGGCCTAGTAGGGAAGGGTGGACTCGACTTGACGTGACGTGTGACTTGACGGGGTCCGATCGGATCTGGGGCACTAATATTTAATCATGAACCCCCCCCTCCGCGACGACGGCTTCGCCTCGAACCGACTCGTTTTCCCAGTGAGTCCGCGATGGTCACTGACAGCGTGCACGTGCGACCCGTTTCTTCTCACTGTTTAGTTTGGCAAACGATCGTCTTTTTCAATGGGACGGCGTTGGATCCCAATCGCGAACTCGACGGTGCGTAGTAGTACATACCTGCGTCCGTCCGTGCGCGCGGTATGTGGTGGATGCGTCAATACATACATACCGTCGTCATCACGTCTCCGGAACGTGAACGTGAACGTTTGAACGGTCGGTCAAGCCCCTGGCTGAGGCTCTCAGATCGGACGTAGGTAGGCGCGTGTCGAACATGCTCACCGAGTTACGACGCGACACACACGCGATCGTCAGACGCATATACAACATACAACAATCGCATCCTTTGTCGAGACGGCCGGTTCGTTTCGAGACGCATGTGTACTCACTCCATATGGGTATAGTAGGTTGAGAGGGAAAGAATTCATCGTGGCTATTTCTGGCGGGTAGGATATATACATGCATCGCGATCGTGAACGTGAAGCACGTTCTCGAGTTCGTCGTTGGCATATATGTCACCGTCAGCGCACCGATCGAACGAGAGAGACACACCTGGTTGGCGCAAGACCGTGCGTCGGGACGTGCTCGACTGGTAAAAAGGTATCGCTGCCACCACAAGTCTCGTCGTGCTTCTGGAATGTCTTCGAGCAATGGCCTGGCCATGCATTGCACCACCAAGAAATTCACCCGAAAAGGACGGCATAGATACTTGTAGCCTTTGGCCACGAAAACGCGCAGCGCTTCATCGAGGTTGTTGTCCAAAGCGAGACTGGTTACTATCCGTGCTCACTCGACTCGACTCTTTTCATCCCCGGGGTTGCGTTGTCGTCCGCTGGGTGATCCTAGCGCGTAGAACGGGCTGATCTGATCTTGCGGAGAGAATGCGTCAGGTGCGTGATGGTATCCGCTCTGCCTGTGGGGGATTGGTGCTCCAGGGAACTCGGTCTGGTGGGTTGCATCGTTGTTGTGCTCCTTGGCATACGTTCGGAGCGCGTCCGACAGTCTGAATGGTCCCCCACAGTATCTGATATACATATATATACAATCCTTGTGCGCCGTGAGGGCGTGTTCACCGTTTGATCATAGGCGTATGGAACGTTGCACATGGACAGACACCCAAGATGCGATGAGATCTGCCTCGTACGTGGCTTCGCGTTTGCTAGCAGCGAAGGAGGGGAGGAGAATGAGAACGAGTCGTGTTCGCAAGCATGTGGAAGGGTCCTGGCATGGACGCAACGTTGGTGGCGCGGTTTCGCCACGTTCTTCATCCATGCACACGAGGTAGCAGGCTACACTCGCCCAACATCCGATCGAGACCAGGGTGCGGGAAACTTTTTTGAAAAGATACCTGCCCGAGCCTGGGATCAAGGCCTTGATGCCATCGACCAAGGGGGGGGGGGGGGAATCATGAATCGAGTCATACCCATACCCAGGTTGATCTCCGCATGGTTGCCGAGGTGTATCAGCTGACGAGCAGAGACTTTTGACGTTGACATGCACGTCTCTGCTGTTGATCCTCCTTCGACCGCTACCTCGAGGTCTTTGCGAGAATTCAAACCCGGAATGCCCAAGCAGGGCTCCAGTATACATGATCGGTACAAGCAAGTTTCGAAACGTATCAGGTGAGTGATGAACGCATCGCAGATCGTCGAGAGGAATTCGACCCTTGACCCATACTCGAATCTTCGACGAGGGGTTCGTTGTCGACGAGATGAGCTCAGTGAACGAGTATGTGTCGAGCACACTGTTTGGTACTCTTCGAGTTGTTGTCTGGAGCGGGGAAGATCTAGCACCGACATCCATCGCGCGTGCTTGTCGTATACACGGCGACGTTGGGCGCCAGTCCTCCTCGTCTGACTGGCTGATTCGGAGAGCGTGTCTAGCCAGATCCGGCGTCGTCCCTTGGCCCACCGTGCGCCACGAGATTGAGAAAAGCACTGGAAGTCGAATATGGGCGCACATGTGGCGTAGCCTCAGGGGACACACGTTCCAGTCCCCACAGTGGCGTCTCCAGATCCGTAAAGGGTGCCTAAAGAGGATGACCCCAGACGCACGACGTGGCTCTGTCAGGTGGGAATCGTGTGTCAGTGTGTCTGGGCGCACTGGCGACTTTGGCTTGGTAGGAGGGAGCCGCGAGATGGGGTCGCGGAGTCTGTGGAGTGGCTGTTGTGGAGCAACACGTTGAAGATGGAGTCGTCCGTCATGCGAGTGTAGCGCGCAGCCGCAACATCCGCTCTGTGGCCTGTGAGGCCTTGAGTAGTGAGTGGAGCAACTCCGCGCCACGATCATCTGGGGTGAGATATTGAGCCATGGTCGAAAATAATCATTGGGTCTGAATTTGAGTCCGAGTCTGTGGAGCGCATGGTTGTTGGCAGTTTCTGCGGTCAAGGCGGCTATATACCAGTGCGCACTGGGTCGAGCCCGAGAACCGGTACGCGATTGTACACGTCGTAGGACCTCATGCCATCTGGGTAGTCCCGTTCCCCCGGCGTCGACGTACGTTTGCATCCAGGACGATGATCATCATCACAGAACTCCGAGCGTTCGACCTTGCCAACGTGGGCGTCACTAAACCGTGCCCGTCAACGGAAACAGAGAGTGGAACATACGGAGGTGGAGATGAGAAAGCCTCGAAGGAGTCTCTCTCGATAGTAGTAGATGCGGTTCGAAGGTCGAGTTCGACGAGGCCGCGTCGTCGACATTTTCGGAAATATGAAAGACCGACTTGTCGAGGGGTGCCGCTCGGGGTTGCACGGCAGCGTTGGGTAGATGGACTAGAAGGCTGCCGAGTATTTTCTGCCGGTGCTGGCTCGAGGGGTTTGTCTGATAACAAGTCGAGTAAGCATAGGGCTTCCAGGTTTGGCCCGTCATCCATGGATGGCGAACAGTGACCTACTCTTCGAGGTTCCGACGACAGACAGGGTCACTCGACACACCGAAATCGGATGTCACCGGATGACTAAGTAGGATTACATATGCACACTAAGGAGAGTTGAACAAATGTTTATCGGACGCTCGAAAAGCGTTGGTTTCATCAACACAAGGTTTGCACAATGCCCGCCCAACCGTTTCTGGTGGCCGCTCAGCCCAACAGTAACTATAAATAAAGCGAGACAGGAGTTACCGACGCGGAGGGTACTCTCTCTCCCTAGAAGGGGGTCTATAGGGCCCGAGTGTCTGAATAAGACACCTACAAAAGGTCACAGTGGTGGGTGCTGACTCTTCATCGCGATGCACACTTAGGCTGGTCGTAAATCCCGAGATTGCGCTGACCACTCCATTTACTCGGTCGTAATTGGCATAGGATTTTGAGAACTTGATCGGCCGCTTGCGGGGTTCTCTTTCCCGCTCAAATTCCTCCTGATAACCTGATAACGCACATGTCTCATGATGCCAATTGGCTTTTTGGTGGTCCATTGGAACCGTGGGCAGTGTACTGTAACTTGATCTTACTGAATTGGCCGATGCCATGCGCCACTTTTATGCTCGTGTGCCACCAGCCATGACAAGCTTATACTCAAGACAGTTTTGGAAGGGAGAATTGGGGAAGAGTGGCGCCCAGGACTGCGCGCGAGCTCGCCGGCTGTCCTTTGCACAGCCATCACAATTCCAAGGCGGAGGGAATCCCGGTTGGTGTATCTATTTTGGAGCATGGTGGCAAACTTGAACGTGATGTTATATTTGGGTAAATCGCAGGAATGGAGGTAAGAAAATGAAGCACACACAGCGCTGCGTAGTACCGCCCTTTCTCAATGGACATGACGTTCCTTCGACCGCCATCTGTCGAGTTCGTCACGCGTACCAGTGCAAGTGCAAGTGCATATCCCCTGCCTCTTGGTCCGATGTTTTTTTTTTTTTTTTTTTTTGCTTCTTTCCTTAAATCCGTTTAGGTCCCCTTGCCAAGGGTACGTACCTCACCCTACCGCTGAGACGGTACTAGTCTAAGGTACAAAGGGGGGTACTCCCACGAAATTTCGCCCTGGCCGCACCCCGCACTATCTGCCAAGTGAGGGGGGGGGGGGCGAAAGAGTTCATTCATTCCACTCGTAGAACCACCTCGACCGAGGACTTTGAACGCGGATGGATGATACGATGAACGATGACACCTTCCTCCTCCGACGACAAGCGGGCGGGGAATAGTGACACGCCAGTGACGGGATGATTGCCACCCGTTGCGATTCGAACAGGCCGGGTGTATCATGATCGATAAATACTAGCAAGTACTCGAATTCGTCTGTGCGATCATATCGGACGAGGGTACCTTTGGACAGCCCCGAGGGTGTGCCCTTGATGTGAAGTATGTAGCTCAGAGATAGGGATAGGCGCTTTCGTACTAGCAGGAGAACGAGTGGAACGAGTAGCGTGACCTGCTTTATTTTCCAAATTGGGTACGTAACAGGGAATCGAGTGAACGGATTGAATTGGATCGTGCTCTCAGTTGGATCTGCATTCCTCGTCAGCGCGGCTCAGTGTGATCCCGTGCGATGCGGAGGTAATCTCAACCCCCAATATTTGTTCACCTACCAAATCCAGATCATCGAACCAACGCCGGATAACGTCATCCCCCTTACCAGGGCGTCCTACATCCCTCAGTAAAGATGATGATCTTACAGTGGCAATTTCCAATCAGCATCTCCCGCCATTTTGCCTTAAATATCAAACGTGGTAGAGAGGCACCCCCTCCAGGAGTTCAACTCGATGCACCCCCTCTTCCATTCAGTGTCCCTGGTCGTCGTGGCCATCGTTGTCGTCTACTTTATCGACCGTCGTCGTCAACAACGAAAGTTTGCGCTTCTCCCTCCTGGACCACCTGGTTCACCACATGCGCGCTAGTCCGTCCTCTCCGCACAATGTACACGGACTTACCTCTGATCTGACCGTACCAGCCCACCACGACTGATTCAATCATGGATCGAAGAGTACGGTCCAGTCATCTCCCTCAAACAAGGCCGTGACGTGCTCGTCATCATTGGTCGTCACCATGTAAGCGTCCGAGTGTCATACACGGACTGGCGCTCTCTCATCATGGGGCGTGGATTTTCCCTTCAGGAGGCGACACAGTTGATGGAGAAACAAGGCGCATGCTTTGCAGACCGACCCCATTCCGTAGCGGGAAGCGATATACTCGGTCGGGGGATGCGGTTCATGCTGTTGAGTGCGGGTGACAGACTCCGACGGTTTCGAAAGTGAGTCCCCATGGCGGGGTCGTCGCGTGTCCCCCTCTCGTTCGTTTTGTTGATGTTTACCCCATCCAGGGCGGCATATTCCCATTTCCAGCTCTCAGCGACACAGGCGTACGATGCGGACCAGACGACGTTTGCGAGAAACATCGTGATCGATCTCTTGGACGATCCAGAGTCGCATCAATTACATGTGAAGCGGTGAGTTGTATTTGTGCGGGTGGGGGGCACGACACCTGGTACTCATTGTCCATGGTTGCTCAGGTTCTCAGGTTCTGTAACCCTCCGCGTCGTCTACGGAAAAACGACTCCCGCGTCGTTGTCGGAAGACCCCTATCTTCTCCACCTCAAACGCATGGTTCCGATTGTTCAAGGCGCTCTCATGCCCGGTGCCTACAGGGTGGACCATATCCCGATCCTGAAATATGTGCCATGGTATGGGCGACAGCTCAAGCAGTGGGGAGAGGAAGAGTATCAGATGTTGATGTGGTACATGTCTCAGTATAAATCCCAAATGGTAAGTGCCCAACGTTGGTCGAGGTCTCTTGGTCCTAAGATGCTGGACTGACCCCACGTGCGTAGATGTCGGAGAATGGGCCGCATTCTGTGGCCAAGGCAATCATCACCCAGACGGTGACAGACGGGAACATGAGCGAACCGGAGACAGCGTACTTTTTGGGATCGCTCGTCGGAGCCTCTTTTGATACCGTACGTGCATCATGCTTCTCGATCACGGTATCCATTTACTTACGTTTCTGTTTTGACTGTTGTGCAGACCCAGGTGGCAATCTCCACCATCATGATGGCCGCTGCGCGCTTTCCTGAAGCACAAGCGATCGTGCATGCAGAGCTCGATGCGATCGTCGGCCGAGATGCGCGTGAGTCTCCTGATGGTCATCCTATCTTGCTTTGACAAACGATGTGATGGTGTGGATAGCACCAACGTTTGCCGAATGGGCGTCCCTCACCGAGCTCCAGGCTTTCATCCTTGAAGCCTTGCGATGGAGACCAGTCAATCCATTCGGTCGGTACTTGTCATGCTCGTTCGTGCACACGAATGTAACATATACTTGTTGTTATCTTAGGCGCACCTCGCCAGGCTTCCAAAGACGTCTTCTGGGTATGTCCATTGTCTGATTTGGTGACAGCATCGTGCTGAACACCGACCTGTAGAACGGTTATTGCATTCCTGCGGGTGCAACCGTGTTTGGAAACCACTGGTAAGTTGAAACCAAAACGATACCCTCATGTGAATGGTGGACCTATAAACATCCCTCTCACAGGTCCATTGCGCGCGACCCCGACGTGTTCCCCGACCCCGAAAAGTTTTTGCCAAGGCGGTGGATAGGACCTGAAGGGACCATCAATAACGAGCTTAAAGCGTACTCGTTTGGATTCGGACGGCGAACATGCGTCGGATCGAACCTCGCCATCCGGTAAGCCTATGCCCATGTCTCGACCGTCTTGTCCCGCCGCCTGCACGTCGACATGATCCATGCTGCGCACGTATGCGTATACGGTCATCGGGCAATCGGACTAGACGGCGACACTCACTTGTATACCTGTCGGGCTCATCGTCCACCATTCATTTTTTCGCAGATCGCTCTATATCGCTGCTGCGACTATCTTTTGGGCGTTCAACATCGCTGAAGATACCAAACGGCCGATTGACGATACAGCGTTCGTCCCTGGGATCGTATCGCATCAGAAGCCATTCAGTTTGACGTTTCAGCCGAGGGTGGATGTGGCACATTTGCGTGAGGTGATGGGGCACAATTCGGAGAAGGCGGATTGAGTCGCATGCGTGGTGCTGCTGTGTATAATCAGATGGGCCGATGTAAACGTTTTAAACAGGTAAAAACTCCGTTTGTAGAGTCTCGGTACGATAACTTATCAAGTTACGTTTTTGGAGCTTTTGGGGACCCCATGGTTTGACGGGTGGACCGGTCGTGGAAACGACAGTGTTCCCGCCTCGGCGTACGCACTTGTAGCGTATGAATGCAAGGTACGACGGGGCGTCACGGACACTAGTGAACCAACCGTTTCAAATTCAAGCTCCGCTAAAGCTACACCACTGTGAAACCGTTCAAGCACAGTGACCGAGTGTATATATGTTCCAATCTACAGAACGCCATCAGTTCACCTTCTTTCCATCGCCGTGGCGTCAGGACGTACGAAAGGTACCGGTGCCGCCGACAGTGACTGGGCCCAGTTCACATTTCCATCCTCATTCTCTCCGATTTATTTGTCGCGTATTCATGCCACACCCCCAGGTGCGTGTGAGTAGTACCGCAGTGCAGGCATGGCTGAGCGTGGAAACTGGCACGCGGAGCACCAAGTGGTGGTAGTAGTAGTAATGGCATCATGTATGAGTTATCGACACGACATCCTTGCCATACGCGCATCACGTAGCTACTGCACGGACTCAGGAGCCGAAAAGGTTCGGAATCACCGTCAGTACTAGTAGTACCTGTTGCGCTCGTCAGATTACACATCGCGCGTCAGTTACTAGTCTCTAGCCCCGCTGAGCCGCCGCGAACTTGTCACAGGCGTACATTGAACTGGATCCATTGCGAGAGGCATTGTACGTGAGTCGTGTCAAGCCCGGCCAGGTCCGCCCGCCAGGCTCGACGGCCTGACCCTGCATATTCTCACCCGGCGTGCCTTGTTAATCGCGTCCCGGTTCAGGGTCACTTGGCCGGGGCTGGGCCAGTCTTCTCGTGAGTCTATAGGCTAGTAGTAGTATGCCCGCTTACAGTAAGCGCTTGGAGTGAGGCTGATTAGTAAGCGATGATTACATATTGAGCCGAACACCATTAGCGTCCTTTTCTTTTTTTTTCTTTCCAAACGCGACCCAGCGAGCTACACCGAATTGGCCATTCTTTCGGTCGGAGAAGCACGTTCGAGTCTACCTGTACCTCGAACGAACCCGGGCCACGACAACTTGAACGTTCCAAGGTGACTACAGGCGCAGTACGCAGAAGACCCGAGGCTGGTCCATAATTGAAGGCAGAACCTCGCAAGTCACGTAAGTGATAGATAAACTTCAACGTACCAGCTTTACGAGTCACTTACGTGACCTGCGCTGAGCTCGGCGGAGACCAACTTGAAGATAGCGGCTCGCAATGGTACCACCACAAAGACCGAGGTTTATTATTTTTTGCGTCGAACAAATGCAATCGATATTCGTTGTTCGTTATAATAAAGTGCGCCATATGATCCGATTCGCGGCCGCGTCCCTTTACGTGCTGTATGAAGTCCTATCCTAGACTGAGCCCGGCGAGCGAAGAACTTCGCCTGAGATAAAGCGGGGGGGGGGGGGGGGGATGGTGCGGGCAAAACCAAGGGGGGATGCCATTATGGCGTTTATGCAAAACTTACGG
>JBBPRI010000519.1:0-12626 GCA_038092955.1 Boletus pseudo-olivaceus
TGGCACTTCTTGCTAGTAGGACGTATGTGAAGTGAAATCACCAATAAACGAACTGAGGAGTTCGTCTACTGGGGGTCTAGTATTTATACTAGTAGGTACAAACAAATACAACTACAAGGGTACAGGGCTAGGTCGTAGGGTATGGCATCATGTGGGAAACAGATGAGTAAGGTGAGTATGGAATGATGTCATGGTGTGCGATAAGGAGTCTGGGCCAACGGTAATTAAGAGAATGAGTTTACCGTGTGTTGGTCTAGAGCGGAAGTCGGACCGTAAGGGTCTAGACTGAGAGATAAGATAAAAGATAGTGGGAGGTTTACCACAGTCACGTGATGAGTCATGTGACATGATAAGATAAGATAAAGTCTATGGTGAGTGAGTGAAGTAATGAGCGTAGAGAAAATAAAAATAAATGTGACGTAGCAGTGCAAGGATACGTTACACACATGGGCGAAGTGAACCGTGTAGATTGGAAATGATACGTAGATGTAATGTAAGAACAAGATTGAGGGCCGTCATCAAGATGGCCCTCTCTTTTTTATCTATAATACAGGCACATGTGATAATAGTATCACATGCACTACTATTGGATTGTACCATACAGGGCTATAGGCCCCTAACACCCTCCTCTCTAGAGATGGTAACAGCTCGTAAACTAGATAGAAGAAATACTAGTCATGAGTATATTATAAAGATAAAAAGGGAATATAGCAAGTGGGAGTTACACCCCACATACGAAAAGGATACAGAAAAAAAGAAAAAATGAGGAGAGGATTGAGCCTCTCATGGGAATGATGGATTATTGTGCACCGTACATGGGCGCTGGATTGTCGGGGACCTCTCTGTCCTCAGGGGTCATACCAATGTCAGTCACACCAGTAGAGAGAGGCATCAGGTTGTATGCAACCACTGCCTCGCTGAATCGTTGGAGCATGTCAATCCCCAACTGGGCCCCAGTGTGCATGACAATGGGAGAAATCTCCTCCACCAATATGCCACGAGTCACAGACTCACGTTTGTACCACTCTCTCGTGCAACCAAGAGAGTCATTTGTAACAGGGACTGCACAGTCCTGTCTCATTGGTCTGTAAAGGACACTCATCTCAAGTTTACTGAAACCCCCAGAATCCTCAACGCACACGATCATTTCCCAGGCTGCGCAACGAGCCCACCACACAATGTCATTGGCGTCATAAGTGGTGACGCCATTGGCGGCTAGGTATGCCGCAATGTTGGTCATAGAGGCCTGGTCATCAAATTCACCTAACCAGGCCACTGGGCCATTATGGAGGGGAGCTGCCTCTGCCCATTCCAAGAGAGCATGGTATCATCCTGGTACCATGAAGAGGTGGACGAAGCCTCGTGTCCAAACCATGTGGTTGTAGTCCCCTCACAGAACTGGAGCAAGTTGCTCCATCAACAGGAATCCCGTATCTGGTGATGAGAAGGGGCTATCAGCTCCGACTTGTCATTGTCAGGATGAACATGGGGGCCCATTGCCCCAGGGAACATTTTTCTGAGCTTCCCAACTCACTCTATCAGGCATGCTCATCGACACCACCCAATGAAGTTTATCCAGTCAGCAACTGGGGCATTGAATGATGGTGCCTACCAGATGTTGAGAAACACTTGCAAGAGATACTTTGGGGATCATAAACTACATGGGATTGGGATCCCATACTCAAGGTCATCATGGATGCTGAAAACAATGTTGAGAAATCATTATCAGGCCTCGATCAACTCACTGTCACCATCTTTACCTGCTGTCATATCCTGTAATTCCTAAGTCCACTTCCGCTTCTCTGGTCTCCTCCGAGACACTCTGATCAACTCCAGTGCGTTCTCATGCAAGGTGTATCTCCGGAGTTCTGGACTTCTGTATCTAGTTTACCTTGTTCTATATGCATCTCCTTTAGTATTAGTCCCACCTCATACATACATCTGATCCTGTGCTTGCGTAGAAGCACAGCTCCAGCTACATATCCTCTGACTCTGGTTCTCTTTACCAAATCTCTTACTGATCACTTTAGTAATACTCCTTCGAACTCCGTATATAAACTCCTGTTACAACTCCTGTACTTTAGCTTGTAATTGACTTAGATATGATTCCCTCTAATCCATCCTTCATCTTTACTCTGAATCCCCTCCATTCCAAAATACTAGGTACAAACCCAAGCTTGGCACAGCACATACACTGAGGCCAAAGCCTTTCCACTATGAAACTCTGGAGTTCTGGAGTCAAACCTCTGGAGATCGACACAGTCTTAACAGCTGCCCAATCCACCAACTCATGATATTGCACCCTTCACATCACCCAACTCAAGTTGTGGCAGTTCCACACCTCCCACAGCTTGCTGAAGTTGAAAAAAACCTTTTGACAGCTGTTGGCAGTCTTAAAGAACACAAATGAATCATCAGAAAGCCACTCACCCTTGAAGAAATGTTGAATCCAGCCAAGGAGAATGAAATTGGGGAATCTCTTTACAGATTTGCTGGTGGGGATGCCGAGCCAGAGATGAAATTGGGTCGGGTCATCAAATTGTGTGAGCAGATGAAGCAGGCTTCGATCAGATATGGGACATCTGACATGTCTGTTGACCTTTCTCGGCATCTGCAGAGATTGCAGATTGAGTTGAGGCGGATGGAAACAGCAACATTGATGCAGGTGACGATGGATTGGTTCGTTGTGGCAAAGGAGAATAAGACAATGTCACAGTAGTCACACTCATCACACATGTCATATCTCATATTTCCTAAGTCCTTTATTCCACTTCTCTGGACTTACTCTGACCTTTTCCTCACGAACTCCAGTGCATTCTCCTGCGAGACACATCTCCGGACCTCCAGACTTCCTTATTAGTATATCTCATACCTGTGCTCGATGACAGGCACCACTCCAGTTACAACTCCGGTGACCACTGTCTTATTTTGCTTTATAGACATCTCCGTTCCTGTTACAGCTGTCTCATTTCCGTTTCGTAGATAGCTCCGTACCTACTCGCTGACAGGCACAGCTCCAGACCTCCGTATATAAACTCCAGATACAACTCCTGTACTCCAGCTTGTAATCGACTTAGATATGATTCCCAATCTATCGTCTTATATTCTCCCTCTGAATCTTTCTCTGTTCCTTCTGCTTCAAAATCCTAGGTGTGAACCCAAGCTTGGCACAGCACATAAGCTGAAGCCGAAGCCTTTCCATCTGAAACTCCAGAGTTCCGGAGTTACCCTCCAGGAGATTGTGCACGGTCTTAACAACACACGTGACTAATATGTCACACCTACACCAACCTGCATAATGCTAATAATGCATGACCATAGACTACCGCCCAGCATTATGCATTATGAGAAGTTGTACTGTAGTTCTGTACCCGATGTTACAAATGTAATGCCCGTCACTGGTAACACGGAGGGGGTACCTTTTTCTTTACCCCTAACCGATCCTAGAACCTTCTCCCAAGTCACCTACAAAGGGATCTCTCCCATCTCCGCCACCAGACCTAGGAACTCCGAGACCCTCCCGGTCTATCCGCTCATCCAACAACCCGCCGGAACTATCCCTAGTTTCCCCCCTTGTGATA
Organism: Boletus pseudo-olivaceus; assembly: GCA_038092955.1. NCBI lineage: Eukaryota > Fungi > Basidiomycota > Agaricomycetes > Boletales > Boletaceae > Boletus > Boletus pseudo-olivaceus. The sequence goes on from JBBPRI010000519.1 coordinate 3,582, forward strand.
CTGCTCACCATGACCAATTCCCTGAGGCCATGTCCGGACATAGATGGACGATCTAGATCTAGATCATCCCCATTCTAAGCATAACGCTCTCTTTGTCAACCCCCGATTAATGAGTCCGAGATCTCAGATCGGCCTCCTCCTTCATCTCGGACCCTCGGACCATTCCTCCTCATGTTTCCTATTGAGCCCGTGATCGGACTCTATCCCATTCCTATGTTCTCCGTTAAGTCCGACACCTTTGATCGGACTCTTTTATTTCTCTCCGGACTCTATTGATGGACCTCATCGCCTTTGCAGTGATCTCTCACTCACTGCCTCTCTCCATTGTTCCCCATACTTAGGCCATCCTATTAGTCCCCTTATTTAGACTCGCGGAGCCTACCCTAAACTACCTAAAGTAGTATATAAGTTAGAACTCCGCCTGTATTAAACTCTAACCTAGTTCTCACACAATCAAGGTAATTTCTAGCTGTTCCTTATTGATAGAAGCTTCTCAACTTCTATTATTCATAAACTCGACGTTGTTAGCTCCGTAACGATCGTCCATCAAACTTCTTGCTTTCATCATCAAAGAAGTCCCATCTGTTGCTGACGGCAACATCAAGGAACCCTCTTCGTCACTCTCGGACTTAGAGCGGAACGCCCGAAGTCAATACCCGGTTGACTTCCCTCCGCCCACCCGGTTATCCCCAGAAGACCGGACCTTCGGAACTGCCAGCGGTTCATCCGTGTCAAGACACCCTCTTTGTCTGACAACTTTCGGAAGACCTTCTATACGGACAACATCGTCATATAACCAAAGACCTGACGCGTCTCGTCGCGTGACACCATATCATGTGACTTGTAAGGAACCTCAGGAACACCTTCTCTGTGCATTTATTACGGATTATCACTAGGTGTGACAATCTCCATAACACCCGAGACCTCAGTTGTTTTCACCTGACTTAGACAGCAACTGAGTTCCGGACTGCTCCAGACTTTACAGTGCTGTGCTCCAGACCTTTGGACTTTAACAGCTGTCAAGTTGAGACAGAGTGCCAGAAGGTCTTGAAGGCGATATAAGTGAGTTGGGATTGCTGAGAGATGACAAGGGCGAAATGGTGCATGTGAACATTGTCAACAGCGCTGGATACAACTGGATGAGCCATGGGAATGATCTGAAGCAAGCCATCATTGATCTGAAGTCATCAAGCCAAGCTAGTGACCTTGGAGGCCACATCAGCAAATCATCCTTTTTGGTACAGTGACCACAGCTGCCTACAGTGCTACAGTGCAAGTATAGCACTACAGTGCAATAGTACAACACTAGTACAGTACTATAGTAACCTACAGTGACTCTTCATCCACAGCCTACATCACAAAATGTACCAAAAGGGTACAAAGAGTGCATCACCAAATGTACAAAAAAGCCTACACAAAGTGTACACAAAGCTTGCCAAATGATGTATACCAAATGTAGCTTAAAGTGTAGCAAAAAAGCGTACACAAAAGCATACCAAATAGTGTACACACAGTGTACCCAAAAGTTGTATTCAAAAGTGCACCTCAAAGTGTAGCAAAAAGCATACACAGATGGATACCAGAAAGTGTACTAAAAGTGTATCAAAAAGCATAAACAAAGTGTAGCAACAATGGATACAAAAATGACTACCAAAGTGTACCAAAGTGTAGGCTGTGACCCTTTCTACATATGTATAAGGCCCAGCCAAATGTTTGGTCACATTTGTCGTGGTGCGTGAGAGGTGTTAGTTTATGTACCTCTGAATCCTGTGTTCGCTTAGAAGCACAGCTCCAGTTATGTTTCCCTCCGAACTCCTTTCCATTACAAATCCCTTACTAATCACTTTAGTAATACTCCTTCGAACTCTGTATATAAGATCCTCTGTACAATTCCTGTAACTTAGTTTGTAAGCAACTTAGATATGATCCTCCAAATCTATCTTCATCTCCTCTGAATCTCTCCGACTTCTCCACTCTGAAATACTAGGCGCAAACCCAAGCTTGGCACAGCACATACGCTGAGGCAAAAGTCTTTCCGCTATGAACTCCGGAGTTCCGGAGTTATCCCTTGGAGATTGACATAGTCTTAACAATTGGAAGGGCTACTCTGATAAGGACTGTACTTGGGAACCTTCAGGGAACTTGAAAGGCACGCCAGACGCGATAGCTGAGTTTCATTCCCTTCATCCCAATGCACCCCAGCTGTTAGCTATGACCTTCGCCCAATTTGAGGGGCTATTTAACCCTTACATCAACCACACAGAGCCAGACTCAATCCCTTTGAACCATCTGGAATCTGGTTCCTAGGAGGGGGTAGTGTTACAATATAATATTTTCACTTTATCTTATCTAATCTTATCTCATGTAGTTATCTTATCAGCCACACAATTATCTTATCTATATGGACTTAGAACTTTTTCTTCAATGTCTATGGGAAGTTCCATAGCCTTATCATTTATTCTCATGAGATCTACGATCTCCCCTATTGCACACAGTCTTCTTCATTTCCATGCTGTGCTGCTTCTCTTCCATTTGATGCCTCACGCATCACACACTCCTTTAATCTCTGTCTCTCCTATATCTTAAAGTAGTAGTTAGTCACATGCACAGCTTGATCTGTGTGCACTCTTGTAAACCATATAAACCTGAATGAACAACCAAGAGCACTAGTCTGGTTCTCTTGGAGTTTGCCCACAAAGCTTCTCTAGTGAAGGACTCAGTAGTTCCTTATTCCTTTCCATCCTTACTCCAGGACTTGTGGAGTGACCCAAAGATCATATCTTTTGTGGTTGTTTCACCTGCACGGTCAGACCGGCCTCATGAGGGCTCTGCTGGGGGAGTAGTGAATGTAAATATAAATAAGGTACATAAATGACAAGTGTATTGTCGAAGCAGCACCTAGCTGCAATAAAACCCATGGAAAATAACCTAACAGAAAGGGACATTCCCCGTCTGAGGAATCAATGGTTCCAACGATACAAACATTAACTTGGAGGGATGGTCCCAAGACTCCCTCCGTTATGGGAAGTAAACCATTGAATCCCATTAATTGAAGATGGTAAGCATATTGCTTACCATCTTCCATGTTGCGCTGACACACTGAAGTAACAACTCTCAGATAAAATCCAACTTTATACGACTGCGAACTGGTGGGTCATGAAAAGTGTCCCACAAGCAGCACCAATGCTGTGCATCCCAAAGAAAAACCGGAAATTGCACACAGTCATAGACTGCCGCAAGAGAAACAATAACACAGTGAAAGATGTCACCCCATTTCCAGATCAAGATCAGATCTGGATGGACATCACAAGAGTAAAATACCACTCGAAAATAGATTTATTGAATGCATATGAACAAGTCTGGATTGAGGCAGAGGACGTATGGAAAACAGCCTTTGCAATAATTGATGGGACCTTTATCAGCCAGGTCATGCAACAAGGAGATTGTAACGCCCTTGTGACATTTCAACATCTAATGACTGTGATCTTTAGAGATCACATTGCACATTTTGTCTACATCTACCTGGATGATATATTTATATACAGTGACACAATGGAGGACCATGAATGGCACCTCCAGATCGTCTTCAATCTATTGGAAAGGGCCAATTTCTATCTGGAGCGAGAGAAATGTGACCTCTACGCCGAAAACCTCAATTGTCTAGGTTATATGTATAATTGACCAGAGAGGCGTTCACACTGATAAAGACAAGATGTCTCGGATTCATGGTTGGAGGACCCCCAGATCCTTGAATGAAGTTCAACACTTCTTAGGGTTAGTCAAGTATCTAGTACAATTTATGCCAGATGTATATGTATTGGCATCTACTATACCTATGACAGGAATCCAAAGGGACAAGCATCCTTTCAAGTGGAGGGAAATCCACAATCAGTGCTTCCAGATGATTAAAGATCTGGCCTGCAAATATCCAATCCTAAAACCAATTGATCCAAGGAAAGAAGAGCTGATTTGGCTCGTATGTGATGCATCACTCTATGGAGTAGGTGCATTGTACAGACAAGGACTCGATTGGAAGCAGGATTCATGTCGAAGAAGTTGAGTGATGCTCAACAGAATTATAGGATGTTCGAATGTGAGACACTTGTGATAATCGAAGCCTTGTTGAAATGGGAGGATAAACTCCTCAGGTTCAAGTTCAAGACCATGACGGATCATGAGGCATTGGGATACCTCAAAACACAGCAAAAGCTGTCAAGTAGACAGATTCGATGGATCAACTACATGTCATGATTCAATGCAGACATAATCTATGCAAAAGGCTCTGAGAACCGAGTAGTGGCTGATGTGCATTTAGATCCTGAAGGGGACAATCTTCCCCAAGACCAATGGCTTGAACTCAAGTCAATAACAATAGAAGGGACGCATGACCCCAGAAAAAGCAAATGACTTGTGGAAAAGCAGGAAATCTGTGTACAAGAGGCACAAGAGATGGCTGCAGCTGCAGGAAGTATTAAGACCATGCACGATCTCCTGGAGGTAACTCCGGAACTCCGGAGTTTCAGACGGAAAGGCTTTGGCTTCAGCTTATGTATGTGCTGCACCAAGCTTAGGTTCGTGCCTAGGATTTTGGAGCGGAAGGAATGGAGGTAGGTTTGGAGGGAGAATATAGGACGATAGATTGGGGGGATCATATCTAAGTTGATTACAAGCTGGAGGTACAGGAATTGGTCTGGAGTTTATATATGGAGGTCTGGAGCTGTGCCTATCAGTGAGTAGATATGGAGTTGTCTATGAAACGGAAATGAGACAGCTGTAACAGGTATGGAGATGTCTACGAAGCGAAATAAGACAGCAGTCAAAGGAGCTGTAACTGGAGTGGTGCCCGTCAGTGAGCACAGGTACGAGGTATACTATGTAAATAAGGAAGTCTAGAGGTCTGGAAATGCGTCTTGCAGGCCAACGGACCGGAGTTCATAAGGAAAAGGTCAGAGTAAGTCCAGAGAAGTGGAATAAAGGACTTAGGAAATACGGGATATGATAGGAAGGACAGCTGAGGAAGCCCCTCGCACTAATGTGGAGGAGAACCCTACAGTTCTTGAATCCGCAGAGGTATCTAATGTCCCTCCTGTGGAATATGGGGATCAACCCAAGTTCCTTAATGCTATCTGCAAAGGATATAAAGGTGAACATCTGTTCGCCAAAATTCTAGCTCAAAAGAGCCATTTTCCACAGTTCAAGGTGAAAAATGGTCTCCTCTACACAAAGAATCATGGAGATGAGGAGGTAATATGCCTCCCCCATACAGAGTATAAGGGCGATGACCTAATCATCAAAGTAATTGATCAAGCACATAGGGCTTTTGTTAAGAATGTAGTCTCTGGGTGAAACTCCGGAACTCCGGAGTTATGGATGAAGGGATTGGGACTTTGGCTTCACCGTATGTGGTGCGCCCTTGTCAGAGTCCGTCCCGGATTTCGGAACATTGGAGGTTGGAAGGATAAAGATGTTGAGTACAAGTACTCAAGTTGAGCACGGTCAGAGAGGAACCATCTAGGTTCAAGTCGGAGGACGGAGTTGAGGAGAACAATCTAAGTTGATATTCAAACTGAGGAGATATGTACATGAGTTTTGGAGAGACTTTATATACGGAGGGAAAATGTATTACTAAGTGGATCTCTAAGAGTATTGGTAAGGAGTTATGGAGCTGGAAGTAAGGAAGCTGGAGCTGTGCTCATAAGCGAGCACAGGTACGGAGTTGTCTACGAGGCGGAACTAAGACATACTGTAAGGAGAAATATATAGAAGTGAGAGAACAAGATATACTATATATGGAACTCCGGATCTCCAGAGGTACATCTCACACGAGAACGCACCAGAGTTCGCTATGGAGGGTCGGAGTAAGTTTGGAGAGATAGAAAAGAGTTGGAGAAATATGGGATATGACAGCCTTAGGACACTTTGGGGCCCAAAGAACGGCGGATTATATCCACAGGTGGTATTGGTGGCCAAAAATTGGCTGCAAGGTTGACAAATATTGTTGGACATGTCTGATGTGTCAAACCACCAAAGGAACAAACAAATTACCCCAAGGGCTATTACACAATCTGCTATTACACAATCTGCCAATTCCAAAATGACCATGGGGGGCAATCACAATGGACTTTGTGGGACCATTCCCACTGAGCGGGGGTCATGATTACCTCTGGGTGATCATATGTCGCCTTATGTACATCCATGGTACATTTAGTATCTGTCAATACAACAATTAAGGCATCAGAACTCACAAACAAGTTCGTACTGGAAGTCGTACAACTCCATGGCTTACCTGAGACAATTGTCTCTGATTGAGACACGAAGTTTACATTGCCATTTTGGTGAGAGCTGCACCAGATGCTTGGAGCGAAGCTCCTGATGTCTACAGTGTTCCACCCACAAACAGATGGCACCTCAGAAATGGCTATCAGAAATGTAATTCAAATTCTGAGAGCATTGGTGCAACCTGAGCAGAAGGATTGGGCAGCAAAGCTGCCAATGACAGAGTTCGCACTCAATTTGAGCATCAGTAGTTCAACAGGGTTTGCACCCTTTGAGTTGAACTACAGGTATTTGCCTGTGCTGATGCAAAGCATCGATGGAGGACAACCCTCAATCACCCCAGGTATAAAGTCCTTTGTACAAAGGGCAGAGAACAAAAGGGAAAGCCATTTAAGTTGGAGACTTGGTATATCTCTCTACAGCGAATCTCACCATGCTGAAGGGGCAGGCAAGGAAACTCCTACCAAGGTATATCAGACCAATGAAGGTCCTTACAATGAATGGTGCCAGGGACACCTATATGCTGGATCTCCCAGACAAAATGAAGAAGAGATGTATTTACCCAATGTTTCACATTGGATTACTACGCCCACATGAAGGGAATGATGATGTTCTCTTCCCTAAACAAGATGCTCATGCGTTCTATGACATCTGTAAAACCAACCAAGACAAATAGGTTGTGGATGAGATAATCGCTCACTGATGGAAAGCAAACAAAGTTGATTTCCTTGTAAAATGGAATCTTGGGGATTCCAATTGTGAGGAACTCGAGGCCTTAGACAGGTATCTCTGTTGCAAATGTGATGTCTGTCACTGGTAACATGGAGGGGGTACTTTTTTCTTTACCCCCAACTGATCCTAGAGCCTTCGCCCAAGTTGCCTACAGAGGGATCTCCCCTACCTCATCCAATGAAACTATGAACACCGCCCTCCCGGTTTATCCACTCATCCAACAACCCGCCAGAACCTCCCCCTGTCCCACCTCCTGCAGAACCACTCATTGTGACCAAGCCCCTAAGGCCACGTCCAAATACAGAAGGATGATCTAGATCCAGGTCATCCCCTATTCCAAGCATAACACTCCCTCCATTAAAACCCGATTACTGAGTCCAAGATCTCAGATTGGCCTCCTCCTTTATCTCAGTCCCTTTCCTTTCTCATGTTTCCTATTGAGCCCATGATCAGACTCTCTCCCATTTCCTATGTTCTCCATTGAGTCTGAGATCGCTGATCAGACTCTTTCATTTCTCTTCAGACTCTATAGATGGACCTCATTGCCTCTGCAGTGATCTCTTGTTTATTGCCCCTTTCCATTGTTCCCCATATTTAGGCCATCTCATTGTTCTCTTTATTCAGCCTTGCGAAGCCTACCCTAAACTACCTAAAGTAGTATATACTGTAAGTTAGGACTCCGCCTGTATTAAACTCTAACCTAGTTCTCACACAATCAAGGTGATTTCTAGACATTCCTTATTAATAGAAGCACCCTTACTTCTATTTGTTTGTACTCGACATTGTTAGCTCCATAACAATCAACCATCAAACTTCTTGCTTCTATCATTGAGAAGTTCTCCTTGTTGCTGAAACAACCCAAAAAGCAATAAGCTTTTAGGTCACTATCAGTTCCAGGGACTAGAGAGTAGGGGAGATAAGGGCAGCTCTGCTGTCTGAAGCTCTTTGGGGGAAACTCCAGGAGAACCAAACTGAGGATTCCCTGGTCTGCATTGCAGGTTTATATAGGGTACAAGAGCGTGCACAGCCCAAGTAGTGCGTGTACGATAAGTACTACTTTAGTATATTATGACGGAGATTAAAAGAGTGTGTGATGTGCATTGTAATGCATGAGGCGTCACAATGGAAGAGAAGTAAATGGAAATGAATGTGAGAACAAGATTGGATCTCGTGAGAAATAGTAAGAGTCTAGAGCGTCCATGAGTCACGAAAGAAAGAAAAAGTTACAAGTCCATTATCTTAATAAGATGAGCCATATGGTTGATTAGATAACCACATGTGATGAAAAGATTAGATTAGATAAGATAAGATTGAAAATTATCATAACAGTTGCTGACGGCAACAACCAAGGATCCCTCTTCATCACTCTTGGACTTAGAGTGGAACATCTGGAGTTGACAACCAGTCAACTCCCCTTCACCCACCCGGTTATCCCAAGAAGACCAGACTCTCCGAACAGCTGACAGTTTACCTCTGTCAAGGCATCCTCCAAGATGAGACGGTCTACATCCATAGCATTTGGGTCTCTTCGATGACCGCTCCCATGGGAATGTGGGAGGTGGGGTCCGTGACGTATAGCTTGGAGCCGGATTTGGTTTCCTTGGATTTCAGAAGCGAGGTTACATAGCTTCTCGAGGGTGTCGGCGTCTTTTAATCGTCTGGATGTGACGATTTTCTCGGTGATGTCCGGGTGGATTCCTTGGAGGAACCACTCGGTGAGAGCGTTGATATCCGAGATTCCAGACTGTACGGCCAACACGTTGATTCGGAAATGTATTTGTTGAATCCGTCCTTGCTAGTCCTGTCTTGGTGGGTGGTAGAGAGCCCAACTCTTGCTTGGATGGCCGTGTCATAAGGTCGGAAGGTAGTGTCGAAGGCGTCCTTGATGGCTGCGGTGTTCTTGGCTTCCAGCGGTACGGCCGGGTCCATGATCTTCGTCAGCCAGGCTTCGGCAAAGGCCTTCCCTCTCCCCTTAGACATCTTGTTCAATAGAATGAAACATTTGGCCCTGTCGTTATACTTGTCCTCATGCAGGCT
>JBBPRI010000520.1:0-12569 GCA_038092955.1 Boletus pseudo-olivaceus
TCGGGTGAAAGATCGATTAGATCTCAGACTAGCTGAGTCTGAATGTAAATACATACAGAGTGTGAACTACTCTCCTAATATGGAATGTACTGAGTGATAACGTTCAACAGTTAGTGACTCACGCACGTCTGAATCGAGACTTACCATCACATGCACGTATGCAATAATCTCCGGGGTTACCTTTGTAAGGCCCCAGAGCCGGTTCTTTGATGGCCTTGCCGTGTTCGCTGTGACCGTGTCTGTCGCTGCCGCGGATGGCCCTATAAAGAGATGTGTATAGAACTACAGAAAATAATGTTAGCCAATAGGGACCATCCGAATGAACCCTTACTCGAAATGCGGCATGGCCACGGAATAAACCCTTCAGCCTATCGTCGGGATCATAGACATCATCCTCGTAAAAAATCGTAGGCCAGTTGCATGCCGTTGCCTTGATTTGACCATCCTGCAGTGCACCTATCATTCTGCAACGAACGATGTAGTACCTAGATCAGTTATAGTACAGTGGATACGTACGTGTCTGGATCTTCGTCAAACGAAGTTAACTTCTTGCGGGGGCAAAGCATTCGTGCGATTTGGGGATGATTGAACCCACGGTCAGACTTATCTTCCTTCTTGCTGATCGGAGGACTGAGGGCTTCGCGATTTGTCATCAAGTAGGTAAGCCCAGCGTGTTTGATGGCCCCGAGGTCTGTTGAACGTTGCTCGCCCATCCCTTTCGCAATCTGCATTGAAAATGTCAGATAGAGTTGCATGAATGCGCACATATGCATGTGTACTTACCCATCCGCAGATATCTTGCAGTTCTTTCGGCCCAAGCCTCCCTCGTGTCTTGAGGTCGTCATCTAAGGTGGACGAATGGGAAAGCATCTTGTGATAGAAGTTGACTTGCCGAAGCAATTCAGCTTGCTCCCTTTTGTATTTGTCGGTCAACTCATTGAAGATGTAATAAATCTATTGTACTTACATATTAGGATCTTCCGCACCATCCTGGTCGAACTTGAGGCCGACAGTGATTGCCATGCGAGGGGAACCGAACGGGTGTGCAAGACACACGAGCTTTTTCCCCACAAGCTCGTATCTCTCTGAATCGCAGTATTCTTTTTCTGTTTTTCTAGACGAAGTTGTTAGTATTTCTAATGGAAGCAAAAAACTCACTTGTTCTTTTTCCTAGTCGGTGCGGTGGGTACTCCCTCGGCCGAGTCAGCCTTGCGTTTGTTTTCGTTGACCGATTGGATGGATGCAGTATTGGGTTGGTTATCACCACCACGATCAGTAGATGTGGGTTGAGGTAAGAGTGCGGGGTCGATGACTACGTCTGGCATGGTGGGAATTGAGAATTGAGATGACGAAGGATAAGGTTAAGTTTAACATTCAGCACGGATACATCCGACCTTTATACTCCATTTGGACACACGTGACTATACTACGACTCGTAGACGGCCGCCGGTAGTCACTAGTCACTCCCAGTATCACCTATTGCCTGCGTACTGCTGTATGGCCTGCTAGTCCCACCTTTTCTGGGACTTCCTCCGAGTCAAAATGGCCACCATTGTTTGTCCATCCTGTGGAAGAGTTGTCAAGGGTCAGCATGGCTTATCCCTCCATATGACCCGTTGGTGCGCGAAAAAAAATTCCAACCTCTCAGATTTACTGCAAAACTGCCAGGATCGTGCTGACGATAGAGCTGAAGAAAAGCGCAGAGAAGCTCAACTAGAGGCTGAGCTAGAGGCTGAGCAAGAGCGCCTCCAGATCGAAGAGGATACACTCCGTGCACAGCGACTTGCAGACTTCCAACAGCTATCGGTGAGTGCCCAGTACTACTTGTACAAGTAAAATATCAATCTTCCGAACCAGTTTGATGGTCCTAGTCTAGTGGAAGACGTTGGGCGACGATCCTCAGGTCTTCCAACTCGAAATCGCCGACTTCCTAGGCGTTATCGTGACGATCTCCCATCCCTACCATCTGTCATTCCAGCTTCAATGCCCCCTGCGACAGAGTCCGAGTCTGTTATCGACACAGTGGATGAAGGTGGCAGTGCCGTTGGAGACCCAGATCCAGAGACCGCCACCCACCAGTCTGTCTGTACGGAAATTGATTTGTATGATCTATTCCGGGAATATCAAGGCGGGTTTCCGTCATACGATCCAGCAAAGGCAATAACCCTTAGCCACCTATGCGATGGCCCAGAATTCAACCACAAATCGACATCTATTGCCACCATGGTCCCAAACAACCACTTTGCACCATTTCTCAACGCCACTACCTGGCGACTTATGACATGGTTCTACAATAGCTCTCCACAAAAATCCCTTCATGATCTCGATAACCTTGTTCAAAACGTACTCCTGGAGAAAGATTTCAACCGTGATGATCTCCGTGGGTTCAGTGCACGGCGGGAAACCCAACGCCTCGACAAAGCTCCTTCCAACCCATCATCATCCCTCTTCACCTCTGCTGGATGGCGGACGACATCTGTCCCTGTTCGACTCCCTTGTGAAAGAGTCAACCAGCCTGAAGAGAGGGCTCCGATCTTCCATGTCGAAGGACTCCATTATCGTCCAATCACAGAGATTGTAAGGTCTGCCTTTGGGGAACGTGCGGCACAGCTGTTCCATACCACACCGTACAAGGTTTATTGGCAACCAGACAAGTCTCGCGCACCTGAACGTATTTTCACCGAACTCTATACAGCAGACGCCATGCTTTCGGAACACGAAGAGGCTAAAAGGTCCCCACGAGTTCCCGGTTGTTACGCCGAGACTGTTACCGCCGCAATTATGTTATGGTCCGACTCAACCCACCTCGCGTCCTTTGGGAATGCGGCACTTTGGCCAATATACCTATTTCTTGGAAATCAATCCAAGTACATCCGTGCAAAGCCCAGTTCGTTTGCTGCACATCACATTGCCTATATACCGAAGGTATGTGTTGTGTGGGATCGTGCGATGCGTAACTGACGGGCTTACATAGCTATCCGATAATATTCAAGATTTTTACATGAAGAACTTTGGGACGAGCGCCAGCGCAGCTGTGTTGACACACTGCAAGCGTGAACTTATGCAAGCCATCTGGTCGATCCTACTCGACTCAGACTTCGTCGAAGCTTACGAAAATGGCATCATTGTGAGGTTTGCAGACGGTGTCTTTCGCCGTGTCTTTTTTCGGCTGTTCACATATGCCGCCGATTACCCCGAAAAGTAAGGCTCCTACTTCCTTATTTCGGCTTTACTCATCTAGATCTTAGGGTACTTCTCGGATGTATGAAGTTTCTAGGAAGATGTCCATGCCCTCGTTGTCTTGTTCAAAAGGACAAAATCTACAAGCTCGGTACAAGGGCTGATCTAGCAATACGACGGAAAACGATGCGCGTAGACAATCAAGTGCGTTGCAGGCTAATCGAGGCTGTGCGCAAGTCGATCTTCGAATTCGGACGGAGTGTAGTCAGCAAGGCAGTCGAGGACGCAATTGGGGACAAGTCTCTTGTTCCTACACGTGTAAGTACTGGACACTTTAAAGAAGCAACGGACTCACCAAGTACTTCATATAGAACGCGTTCTCTGAAAAACTTAGAAAGCTCGGTTTCAACTTCTACTCAATGCTCGTGCCCGATTTCCTTCATGAATTCGAACTTGGCGTTTGGAAGGCCACAATCACCCACCTTATCCGTATCCTCTTCGAGATGGGTGACGATAGAATACAGGAACTCAATGCACGGTACGTACTTATATACAGTTATGACTTGGACTGATTTTACATACTTTGTTAGGTTCCGAACGGTACCAACATTCGGCCAGGGCACGATTCGGAAATTTAGCGCAAATGTGTCGGACTTGTCAAAACTCGCAGCACGCGACTTTGAAGACATTTTACAGGTATGTTCAATAATGGTATTTTAAACATGGTACTTACATCGTATTAGTGTGCGATACCTGTCTTTGATGGCCTGCTCCCCGAACCCTTCAATGCAATCGTCCTCAATCTCTTATTCGAACTTTGTACCTGGCACGCATTTGGCAAGCTTCGCATGCACACGGAGACCACGCTTTTTCATTTTGAGAACAGCACAACTCGACTTGGGCGGGAGTTTCGGCAGTTTTCTCGTGAATGTTGTGCCAATTTCAAGACATATGACCTCCCGCGCGAGACTGCAGCGCGTGCACGACGCAAGGCTAGGGAAAGCGCGAAGAATCCAGCAAAGCCACCTGCAAATGCCCCCGTATCCCGCAAGCCCCGTTTGTTCAACATGTCAACCTACAAACTACATGCGCTGGGTGATTACGTCGAAACTATTCGACTGTATGGTACGACAGACAATTATTCAACTCAGGTGGTAGGTATGGCCGTTACGAGCAAGTCATCCTGTACTGACAACAATTCTAGGGGGAGCTCGAACATCGCCGCGTCAAACGATTCTACTCAAGGACAAACAAGAACTCTTTTACACAAGCAATCACAAACCATCAGCAACGCGAGCGGATACTCTTCAGGATGCAAGAAGAAGAACGTGGTACTAGCAAAGGCTTGGACACCACAGGTGCAACAGTAGCCGCAGGAGAAGATCAACCATTCAAAGACCTCACGGACGATGAGCCACCATGTCCGCCAGAACTACATTATCAAATTGGGCAGGGTAAAAAGTCCTATTGGGATGTACCTGCGTGGTTATCAAGCAATAAAGACGATGTCGCGTTGCAGGTATGTAACTATATATGTTTGCCAACAATACTGAAACACAGGGCGGGAATAGGATTTCTTGCCGAAGCTCAAGAATCATATTCTGGATCGTTTATTGGGTGACGCTGCTGGCGAGCAAGAGTTCACGCAAGCACAGCGCAACGCACTCAGCCTCATGCACAACCGCATCTACCGGCATCAGGTCTTACGGATCAACTACACAACTTATGACCTACGACGAGCACAGGACTCACTCAACCCAAACAGCCATGCTGACATCATGGTGCTTTCGCACGAAGATGTCGAAAACCCTCACCCGTATTGGTACGCTCGTATTATTGGAGTCTTTCATGTCGATGTTCGGTATTCGGGCCCAGAACTGGAGGTCATAGAGCCCAGACGTTTCGACTTATTGTGGGTACGATGGTTCGCACGCAAGAGGGACTTCAAGTCGGGATGGGCCACTCGTCGTTTACCCTGTATCGGATTTTACTCGCAAGGCAATCCTGAGGCCTTTGGGTTTATTAATCCAGACGACGTCATCCGCGGCGTTCACTTGATTCCTGGGTTCCGTTATGGCCGTACAGGTGATTTGCTACCACCGTCAATCGCACGCCGTTGCTCCGAGTCCGAGGACAATAAAGATTGGGACTGGTATTTTGTCAATGTGTAAGTGGGTTTAATTATTCTAGGCTATAGCTTATAAGTATGCTACAGTTTCGTGGACCGTGACATGTTCATGCGCTTTCGGGGTGCAGGAGTGGGGCACAAGTCAACCCACGAAGCGACACAATGCCTACTCCAAGATCGTGACAAGCTCGACTCCCAACCACTCACGCTGGAATGTGAACACAAATCATCGATGGAGGATGTTGAGGAAAGTGAGCAAAACAGCCAGTCTATGGACGATTCAAGTAATTCTACCTCCAACTCGGAGTCGGAAGACGACGATGACGATGACGACGATATGGACATTGATGGTGTCGAGGTTGAAGCCAATCCGCAGGTCATGGACGATGAACTTGACGATGAAATGGATGAGTACGGGTATGGTGGGCTAGACCAGATCGAGGATGAAGTGGAGGAGGATGCTAGGACTGCCGAGGACGAAGGCGGATTGGCTTCCGCCAACAAACCTGATTATGCCGACCTGTAGTATTTCGTCTCGTTCGATGTCGCTCTCAGTTCTGATCAAAATATATACCATTGCATGAAAGTATGTAACTATGCTAAGTAGTCTTCGAGTCGCCGGATGTAACAACTAGATCTGACAAGCTATGGAGAGGGGAGGGGCCATTCTGGCGAGACCTGGCGAGACCTTGGATTGGATCGGACAACATCGAACTGAGTGATGCGTGGTTCTGCCAGGCCTGGCAAGGCCTCGCCAGGTCTCCGGACTATTCCGGCGCTCACTAGGCATCCCTAGATTTGGAATGGTTTGCTGATGCAGTACGAAGTGTCTAACTATGGGTGCTTAGGTAAGCTACCAAATATGTAATCAGTAATTCCAACACAGACTACAAGAGACTATGAGATTGCAATACATGGAGACGTGCCGAGCCTCATACATAGGTCCTGACATAAGCAACTAGTCGCGAGTAACTATACTCACCGGCTGTCAGGGAAACTCAGCCATATCAGGCAATCTCACAATTTTGCAATTTTTGTGATGTTTACGGTTGCCGAGCTGTACCAGGTCCAATTTTCGAATTTTGGATTTTGGATTTCCGACACAATCAATTATAAATAATATTGGTTCCATTGTTAACCGACACACCGATAATAACACCGTGACCGTCACAGTGTTCAAGCTACGCTGAGCGATCTACTGTTCTGTATTCAAGCAGTGTGTCGCCCCCCGAGTCCCGGCTCCGTTGTACAACTCTTCAGTCATCAAACCTTCGAGAACGCCTTTGAATCCATCCCTCCGGAAAGCTGCGAGTGCAATAGTTCCACAATGTTGGGCATCCCAACAGCTGAAGATACCAACGATGAGGGTTTCGCCGCTAGATCATCTGTGCACAACCCAATGGGCAGGAACCAATACAATTGTGGTATGTCAACATACCATATTCATTGCACGTACTACTCACCTATGAAACAGTACCGAAAAACGACGAACATGTCAATCAGATTCTACGTGAATATCAACGCCGTGCAATTACTAATCGTCACCGCATCAGCCAGTTGCTGTCAGTAGAACACAACATCACAATGTCGTGAGTTACTTTCACTTACTACCACTGCTGACACATTGATGTCTGACATGTCTACAGTCCAACTACTGTGGCTCGTCGTCGTAAAGACCTCAGTTTACAAGCTGGCGGTGCCACGACTCGCTTGCTGTCAAATGTCGTCAAACGTCAGCTTGTTGTTGACCAGTTATCACAGGATCCACTCAGTCGTCGAGGGCCCCGGACTGTCCGTGAGGCCATTGCTGCAACCAGTGGGTTGCTGCTTACACGGTAAGCTTCCTGTTCCTTAGAGTACAAGATTTGGTAGCTGATCTCGCAATACTATGGCTAGGGAATACATCGAGGCAGAAATGCGGACCCACGAGCCAGACGGCTTTCTTTCACGAGCTCCGACAGCGAAAAAGATATTCCGCACCCCGCTGGTCTCACTTGGGCCACACCATGAGTGGAGTGGAGATGGGCACGATAAACTAACTGCAATTGGTTTTCCTATATGGGCTGTGAGGGACGTGTTCTCTGGGAAGTGGCTTGGCATATGGGTTCTGCCCAACAACCGCAGTGGAGCCTCTATCGCATACCTATATCTCAGTTTGGTGCATCATTATGGTGGTAAGAACGAGTTATGGCCTGATACTTTCCGTTAACATTAATATAGGCATGCCATTGCAAACTACGACAGATTGTGGGAGTGAAACCACTCAAGTGTACGGATTTGCGAATGCTTTAAGGTAATATTTTTGTACATCATATTTGTTGTTCGTTGATTGTGTTCTCAAGGGAACACTTTTCACCACACCTATCGACTGACGAACTTCCTGCCCACCGGTTTTTGCGGAGCGTGAATAATATCACCATCGAACGTGGCTGGCTCCAGCTGCGTTTGCAGTGGGGCGACAACATCAAGGTGTTTTGGGAAGTTGGCTGTGATGTTTACAATGACATGGATCCCCGTCAAAGGCTAGTTTTGATTGTTGCACTGGACATGTATCTTACCGCTTCTCATTCATAGTCAACTCGTTCGATGGCTATGGCCGAAGCTGATCCAGCAAGAACTTGATCAGTTGATGGACCGTTTTAATAATCATGTCATACGTCATGACAAGAAGAAGAAGTTACCTTCGGGTGTCTCTCCCAATGTTGCTCTTGCCCTCCACGATCAGTATGGTGGGGAGGACTGCTTGCAGAAGGTTGATCAAGCAGTGGTGAAGCAGTTGATGGAGGACATTGGTGGCGAGGATTTGATTCGTTTCGTTGATGTTGCTTATGCTGTGCATGCTCAAGCTGTATACGACTCACTTAACTTTACAGGTCTTACATTACAAAATGTCTGGGTTGTATTCTCTGCAATGCTCCCTCTTATGTAGTTATTTTCTTCATGTCTCTCAATAGGATCAGGGTTATGATGTTCGAATGAGGATATGGTAGTGACAATCCAAATCATTAATTAGTAATGGGTAAGTAATATATGTAAAGTTTAGCTAAATGTGAGGTCAAGGGCATTACAAAACTTGTTGCACTTGTGGCTCCTGACAAACTCATCAATCTGCTTGATTCCCTTATCCCAATGACCTGAGTCACAATCTTCACTATTTGATGTAAATGACAATGATGATGATGATACTTTCAAATGCCAATGGACTTACGTGTGAGCTTGAGGATCAAACAATGTTAATGCACCATCAGGAGCAATAATACCTATGTTATGGAGTGAGGTGCATAATAAAATGGTACTGAAGAACTTACCTTGCAAATCTGACAAGAGAATAGCCTTGTCACTATCACAAACTACATGATGAGCAAATGCATCTACTGCACGTCCAAGCACATCATGATTGTTCCCAACATCCAGGTTTCCCGAAAACTTTACCTCCTCATACATACTACCAGATAGCAAGAGTGGTGTAGCAAGAAATAATGGCCATAGGAGGGTACGGTCATCAACACCCTCAGGCTGAGGTAGAATGGGATCTACAAGCTTGCCAATGAATGCACCATCGAAGTTCCAACGCATTCCTGCTTATGTAAGTCAGTTCTCGAACATACAAGTAAAAGATTACCAACGTGGAAGGCCGGGAACATTGAAGACTTTTGCTCGTTCATAGAAAGACTTCATGAAGTAATCAGAAAGACAGAGCAGGGCAAGCTCGTTTGCTAAATCCTCTCCGTTACAAGATTCGGATGACATGATAACTTTGCATTGTAGAATGGCATAGTCAATGGCCCCAATCCTTCCCTGTGTGCCATGGTTAGTGCACAAACTATAATCCTTGTGGGTCACATACTCGAAAAGCATACTTTGTCAGTCCATTACCAATGTACCCACCTTGTACCTTACCACCTTGCACGAACTGCTGCCACCCCTTTGCTACGAAAATCTCTTCAGGAGTAGCACCATGAACCCATTCAACTGTACCATCCTGGCTTGAAGTACATGTACTTCGAAGGAACTTGTATGGCTCATACGAAATCAAGGGCACTGCACTGCGTCGTCGGAATGCACTTTGATAGCGTTTCGCTGAAGGTGACGGCTCAGCCAACACTTTACCTGGATCACAACATATCAGTTAGCACTCTGCTGTACTTGATAGATTTCTACATACCAGCCGACATCTTGCGTTTTCGTTTTGGTGTCACGGACATACCTCTGATTGCAGAGGTAATATCATTGACTCTATCGTTGATGGTCTATGCACACGAAGGTCAGTACTCATCAGAGGTGGATACCTAAAATAGTTAACATACAACATAGTCCTCGTATGCATAAACTCGTAATGACAAAGTGTTACCTTTGATATCTTTCTCGGACAGGCCACGGTTCCGTTTGAGGTTTGCAATGACCCCAGCGACGTTTGTGTTGCGAGTATAACTATCGTCTACATGCAAGATTGTTGAAACACTTTTAACAACACCAAGTTCAACAGTATCGCTGTGGATTGCTAAGACGGGGATGGATAAAAGTGCCATACACAACGTACCGAGAAAACATGGTATCAAGAGAGTCTTGTGGAATAAGGCTTGTGTGTGTTGGGGAGTTTGCATATATGCCCTTTGCCTTCATAGTGATCGCATCCAACATGTAGTCGCTTGTTTCATGGGTCTTCAATGTGATGCGTGTCGACAAAGTGTTAAACTAATAATATTAGTTACGACGCAATAACCATCTACAATTCAAAATAAGGTTACCTTCTTCGGATTGCCCCGTTGTCCATTATTGTCTCGTGCTGGATAGATCCAAAGGGATAAATCGATGTCAAGTTCCTCCATACGGTTCTGGTTCTTCATCACAGAAATCTTCCGCTTTACCTCTGTCGCATTAGCAAGTGATGCAGACTGCGGCTGCTGATTGAGTCTGTATTGTGATGCTTGTTTCTGATGCTCGTGCATCCGCCCGGATATATGAGCGGCACTTGTGCTCACTATCCTAGCCCCCCCTGACGGAGGTCCATCCATAACTTGGGAGTTTCAGTAACAGCCAAAACCGTAATGATACACACCACTAACCCTGGCCTTCGAGCACCGAGCATGTAGCGCAGTACTGTGACCTCAACCAGTTGTAGACTATCGAGCAGCCCTTGCATTGTGGTAGGTCCTTTGCAGGGATCGGTGAGAACCATGAATACTGACAGTGAAGTTGGGACGTACAAAGATGAGACCGCGCTCGTCGGGACCCGTGGCACTTCCCAACTTCACGCACTTGCCACAGATGTCATGATCGAGGTGTGGGAACTCGCTGGAGCAACCAGAACAGCGAGGCATTGGTCAAAGAGAACCAGCGGGGTTGATTGACAGTTGAAGCTGAGTCCTTTTTATACGCACTAGTGAAATTTGTCAAGTCTAGACACGGAGACAGCAAGCTTACTACTATATGACCAAATTTTATGCAAGGTAGTACGTGGGTTGAATGTTGTAACCGTCAGCGAAACGGATCTAGTGGAATCCAGTTTGTGATCGCCGAGGGGGATCCTGAGTCTACTTACTACATTGTGTACCCACAGCCAACCCATTGGTAAAAGTAGTCCTGGTCGTCGAGAATATTCGAGAGGGCTTCCAAGTACCTTCTGACATTGTGGGATTCAATATGGGCGATCAGCGTAGCTCGAACGTTGAGACCGTGGGTGTGAGGCACTGAGCGCTGAGCGCTGAGCACTGAGTGTTGTTGATGCTGATTCATCGTGATGCCATAATACCAATATTAAGTAATATCAATATTTAAAATAAAATTGATTGTGTCGGAAATCCAAAATCCAAAATTCGAAAATTGGACCTGGTACAGCTCGGCAACCGTAGATGTTGTAAATGGTGGGAATTCAATTCAAAATGAAACGAAACGGACGAAAACGAACGCAAACGGAGGGCTGCCGAACGGGCCCTAAATAGTTTCAATAGCACTTAGGGCCCATTCAGCAGCCCTCCGTTTGCATTCATTTTCGTCTGTTTCATTTCGTTTTGAATTCCCACTGTTTACAAACGGATGGGTGGGTTAGTAAATGTAATTAACGTTTGTTTACCCCGGCAGTTTCGCATCTCACCCGTGGGCTCTTATATTTGACAATCTCAGGCTCTTGCGTGCGCGTGGTCCACGGCAGGTTTTTTCATTTGCTGTCAGTACATTCGCTTGGCTCACTCGATTTGACATCTAGATGCATTGATCCACCAATAATACATCGCGCTACATGTGCCGAGCCACACTTTTGCGGTGTTACAATTATACGGTCGGCCCCGTGTCGCATTCTGCCCTTCTTCATGTGTCAGGGGAGTACCGGTAGGACAGGAAATCAATCTAAGACGAAGATAGGAGCACATGGTGAACATCATGAGTGTTTTTTATCGGTCACGGAGGGACAAGGATCAGATTGGGTTAGTACCCGAGAAACCATCTGATTCCTTACGGAGAGCATACATGTCAACGTATTTTCATGAGAACATCACCTCGTGTGCTAAACGTATAAAGGTTGCAGGATAGGCTCTCTCTCCATCTCAGCTCTCGCTGTATCGACGATCCACAGTTCCCCCATCCTCACCATGGTCTCCAAGTTCGCCCTTGTCAGCAACCTTTTGCTCGCCTCTGTGGCTCTAGCTGTTCCTTCCTCTCGGCTAGAGGATCGCCTTGCTCGCCGTCGCGAGGGTCGCCAGTCGCAGCCCCTCAATCATATGGAGGGGCTTGCTGGCAATATCTCCAACGTAGAGTACAGCTCCAACTGGGCCGGTGCTGTCTGGGAAAAGGGTTCCGTTCGTATCATCCCCATGGTCCACGATCATGCCCAATCTCATCCCTCTACCAACAGGGAACTTTCACCACTGTCACTGGTACCTTCACCGTCCCCACGCCTACGGGCAGTAGCGGTTCTGCCTCTGCTTGGGTCGGTATCGACGGTGACACCTGCGGAACCGCTATCCTTCAGACTGGTGTCGATTTCACCATCAGTGGCGGACAAGTTTCGTACGATGGTAAGAGACGTCGAACCGTCAGTCTGAATTGGTTTTCATCATTGTTCGTTGTTCAGCTTGGTACGAGTGGTTTCCCGACTTCGCCTACGATTTCTCTGGCATCAGCATCAGGGCTGGTGACGTTATCACGACCACCGTCACTGCTTCCACTACGAGATCTGGTGTAGCGGTCATTGAGAACTTGACCACTGGCCAGACCGTTACGAGGAGTCTCACCTCTTCTGCTGCTCTTTGCGAGGCGAATGCTG
>JBBPRI010000521.1:0-12560 GCA_038092955.1 Boletus pseudo-olivaceus
TGCATAGATGATTCGAACTTGGTTGTGTATTTATCGTTGTATCATTTAGTGTACTGTAATCTAATTCGCTATCACTCGGAAACGTTGAGAAATGGGTAGAATCTGGTAGCTGTCCGTATTGTTGACTTGATTATGTCGTGTCTCTACCAGCTGCCGGTATATCCATGGATTTCATGGTTCTATACTGTATTCGCATTTCTTGATCATTGCAACGTACCCTCGCCGAGCTTTCCTGCACCCCGACATGGACTTGCTTCTTCCCCAATGCTCGACCTGACGAGTCTGCTCAACGAGACCCTCACTATTAGCCTCATGACCTTTTCCCAGTTGATCTCACCTCTGTAGCTCCTGTGCACAAACATTTTCATCTCCGTGACTCTCTCCATCGTCTTACTTTCCCCATTGAACACCTCGAGGTGTTGCCGGACCATCGTTTCCTACCCGCAGCTTGCTAGCAGTCTGAGGAAGTTCCACGTCCGGTGGATATCTCTTCTGCGATTAGTCTATCAACAAATATAGAGTCCCTTCATCCAGATCATTCGATATACCAGGGTAATCCAGTGGAAACACAGTCTTTTCTCGCTCACAGCCACCTCCTTCAACTTGACTCGCCATCGATACATGCATGCCCTTCCATCCTTGACTTTCTATTGTGGCTCGCCCCGTGCGGCTGCCTATTCAACCCCCTGCTTTCGTTGGACAGGACTATATAACAGAACTGGACTTGACCCAAATGACAAGGACTAGCGCCCCACTTCGGCACTACTAGATCAGTCAACCATGTCAGTTACCCTGATATGACTACGAAACGTACCCAGAAACCTCTTCATGGGCCATGGCATTGTCAATCGTTTTCAAAAATGAAGTTGGCACTCCAACACACCACTCCCACGTTGCAACTCTCTGGCATCCCCATGTCCACGCGTTCACGTTCCCCCCTCCCCCCCCCCCTTTTTTTTTTTTTCCTGCCCCGAAAAACACGTGAGGCTAACGCGTGTGACTACTATGACCCAGCGGCTGCTGGCCAGCGCTCGATCTGTCGCCGACCCACGTAGACTATACCCGCCCGAGTAATGCGCCGAAGAACTGTCGCGCTGTCTATGTCAATCCTAGCAGAGCACCTGTCCTTCTCTTCGTCGCATCCTCTTTCCCTCTCAAACGGAATGGACGTATGACGAGGAACAAGACGAATGGACACCCCTTTTCGCAGAGGGTTCGCGGAGACGAGTGCGCGTCCTGTTCTATCCTCTTCGCTCGCTCCCTCTTTTTGCCTTTTGCACCGTCATTCTCAACCACCCTTTTTCGTTTACACGATGAATGAATGGACGGACGGACGTGTTGGGTCGTGCGTACCATGTTTAGCCTGCATTCTATGCGTCGTCGCCAGTGACTACGAAGTAGTACTCCGGTTCCTGACCTTCGGGTTCTTCACCCCGTGTCCCGGAACCGGGGTTGTACCTGTTCCGTGGCCGCTGGGAATACTTGCTATTCTTCCTCCCCTCCTCCATTTCTCCTTGCCCCGGTACTTCACACTCTCGCTGATACCCCCCAAAAACAGGAATCCATGTCACTTATGAACACACATTCATAATGGGATGGGAGGGGGGCATGGGACTATTGGAGACAGGCCATCATGATCTTCGTCGTCCAGGGAACCCCCACAGACATGGTCGACAGAAACGAAGGAAGGAAAAAACGGTGTTCATTACAGTGGCCTGTTGGAGTGACGGTACATACATTCGTGCTGATCCAAACTCGTGACGAGTACATAAGTATAGAGGGAGGTAAGAAGAGAGGCAAGTGCGAACAAGAAAAAGAAAGAAAGAGCACACACACACGTGCGTCTGGTCCAACACAAGGCAACGGTTATAACAAGGATGAAACCATGGAGATACATCCCATAGGGTATCACGAGGCTGGGTAACAGCTGATAACAGTCAACATCAAAAAAAAAAGAGAGCGAGAAAGGAAGCGACACGCGGGAAGGCGCCAAAGGAATCACGTCCCTCCTTCCGACTCGTCCACAAATATATCCGTGTAGTGTTCCAAAATCGTCTCGATGGCCTTTCAAGTATACGTGAGCCCGATGGTGTCACCCGAAAGCGAATAGGCAGAGAAAAAGACAAAAGTGCGAATGCCTACCTTGTTCTGGAAAGCCGCATCCGCCATGCTACCGTTCCCATGTCCAGAGATACTCCCATTGCTCGATATCTGGCCAAACAGTGTTTGCCCGAAGACGATCGCAAGGTTTTGAATCGACATGGAGTTGTCGGCTTCACACTGTGCAATCCTGCATATCCACCTGTCGTCAGCACGATACTTGCGGTGGACACATTCGCATGACAAACTTGTGTAGGTGACCCATAAAGTACTTTAGTGTCGCATAGTTTGGGTCTGGCAGATCGTTGACACGTTCGTGGAGCCGAATATGTCTCAAACGGTCGTTCTCTATTCCTAAGTTTAATTAGAATAAGAGAAAAGTCAAGCACCCGACCGGCTCACTGGCAGCGTCTATGAAGCCTTGATGAAGATTTAGGGTGAGAAGAGGGTCTGGTAATTCCCTGAACCACAGTTTGAGCACGCTAGTAACGTTGTTTATGTCGGACGTCCATTCTTCCGAGTCCAAATCCACGGACTCCATGTCTGAAGAACGATGTCAACCATTCGCCAAGAATAACAAGGTATTTGCCGCACCCTTGTCTAGTCGTTCTTTCAGCAAACCGACCTTCCTTGCCATACCGCTGATGCGATAAATTCCCTGCGAGTATTGTCCGTGCTTCTCTATTGCCGCACAACATTTTTCTAAAATAGGCGGAATTTCGACGCTGTCTCTAGCCATTTGTTCGGCCAGATCGAAACCAAACGTGGGCCGGCCACGATCAGTTATTGGTGGGTGGGCTCCGTTATTCACCACCGGTGGATGCTGCGCAACTGTATAGGTTCCACCTAATGTCGGTAAAGGTGGGAGCTGATAGGGGGTGAGGATCGAACAACGTCTCAAATGAATTGAACGGGAAGCACGTACGAAACCTTCCTCCGCAGGACCTTCACGCCTTGGTCCCCGAGGAGCACCCCCATGAGCATATGCATAATTTTGCATGTATGTCTTGAAGTCCGCGCGGTTGTCAATGGATTCAATGAGCGCCTTAAGACCGGTCCCTTGAGTACTACATCAGGAACTGGTACCCATAAACAGCTTGAACACGCTTGCCTTCGTCAGGTGAGACAGGAACAAGGGTCGATCCATCACTGAGCACGATACTTTCAAATAGGAAGGCATATCTCGTCAAGTGGTACTGCGTTCCGAGATCGATCTCATCAGCACACTCCTTGAGGGACTGCATTCGTGATGAGTAAGAGGACAGTACATTAAAATGGACACACGAACTCGTAAGATGCGAGGAAGCTGGAAGTTGAAGTATTCTTGTCGCATGGTCTGGGTATCCGTGAAGGCTTTACGATAGGTATCGGATGCGCTCGAAACACGTGACCGGATATCGTCTTCCTGTCGTTGGATCTAACCGATCATCAGTCCCCCACATGAAACCAATCGAGATCTGAAACGCCAACATTTCCGGGATTTTTGCCCTTCAAAAGTAAGCCGCCCTTTGCTACGGCCTTTCCGAGCACACGTTTGCCTCCCAAGACTCCAGGGGCTTTGGCATGCACTACACTTTCGTTGAGTGGTTCGCCTTCTTTCTGGAGTAGCACGCGCTCCAGTTCTTCCGACGACACATCTAGCCGAGTTTTGCTCTTTTCCATGTTCATCTCCGCTTCTTGTAGCGCACGCTCATAACGGCTTGCCAGTTCCTTCGTCTGCATTCAGATCAGAAGCATGTCCTGATGGGAGGGTCTCTGCGAACAAACCTGTTTCCTGTTCTTATCAACTTCCTTGGCCAGAGAAGCGAGTTCGTCGCTCATTTCATTGAGGCGTTGAGAAAACCTTATTCTGTTGTCGGCCATGACTTCATGGAGCTTCATAGAGGATTGCCATGCATGCACGAAAGACCTGGCAGCAGCGCGCATAAGTTCGGTGTCAGTGATCGAAATGCGCTGTACGTTACCCGGCCTTTCCGTCGTTCATAGAGTATACCTCCGAAGTGCCACGAGCCAGTTTCTGCAGACTCTTGCCATACTCTTCTTCAAGAACGGCCCGCTTCTTGAAAAAGACCGAAGCCTCCTGTTGTGGTTATAGATCAAGCTCAGTATCATGCCACACCCTGGAGAATGCACGAAGGACGACCACTGACACGACAGGATACCATGCTTTGTTTAATGCGATCCAGCAAAAGGGGCACACCACACTGTCATGTCCAGGGTGTCAACATGTCGCCAGCTCCAAATCCAACATGGTCACTCACGTCTAGTTCGCACAGCGCTCTCAGAACGTTCTCATCGAAGCTGGGTTCTACCAAGCTGGCTGCGTCACTCGGGATGGTGGACAGCGTATCCTTCCGGTCGATGGTGATTGGAATACTGTCTCGCCGTCTGGAGGTAGACGATCTTCCTAGTGAGTCGGAACTTGATCGAGGAGGCGGTGATGACGGTTTTCCTGGCGCGAACGTGAATGCCGGCGTCGTTGCAGATTCGTGCAAGAGCGGGAGGTTGCCAGGCTGGGTGAGGCCATATGGTGCATGACCGGGATTACTTGGGTCGGAATGGTCAGCGGAGTCCCATACAGATGGAGAGTACCCGTCGTCGCCCATGGCTACATCCACGACGAACAACACGACGAGCGGGACGAAAAGGGAATGTCGCAGGGATGAGGAGTATCCACAACACCACTCGGCGCCCATACCCGCAGCGATATTACATAACTATGTTCCATTTCAAGATGAATTAGCCCCTGTCGAGTGACACTTTCACGATTGTCTCTGATCTACCTCTTCATGAACGTATGATACGCCTGAGGAACTCTCATTTCATTTCCATTTCAACCCTGTAGACTATGCACCGCACAGCTACAACCATTCAAGAACCCGTTACCCAGGTACCCGGCAGGAGAAATCTCTGACCCTTCTACATCATCGCATGTTAATGACCATTCGTCCTGCCTACACAGCGTGGACACGCGATGTTGCGTGTATCTGTGATGATGCCTTGATCTGGCAACATCCTTGTCCCATTGTGTCAACACAGAAAGTCTGACAGACATACACACCACTTACGCTTGCATGCATGTCGATTCACAGTTATGTGGCTCCGTCTCGTGCATACTACTGAACTGGCAGTTCCTTCTGTTGCAGTCAACCTGCCAAAGATCAGCGTTCAGGCTGAGAATCCCGACGAGAAAATGCCCTCGGTGCATACCGTTTGGTGTCTGACCATAGACTGGTCACCACAGCGGTATTCGTAGTACTGCAAGACGTTGTAGCACATTCTAGAAAGGGCCAAGAGTTGGGTGATAGCGAAATACAACTGGGTGGGTCAGATACCATCCTCATGCGTATAAATACTCCTCGAAATACCCCGGATAAGACCTTTTGGGAATGGCCGCGCAGATGCAAACTTGAACCAAAGCACAACAACTTGGCTGCAACGAACTGCACGCAGCGCCTGAGAAAATGAAACAGGAGCAATATGGGCCGAATGGGCATCACCGGTCCAGAAGCCAGCGTCATTGTCCTCAAGACAAACCAACTCATGCAAAAAGCCAAGACCTGATCTGGTCATCAGAAACGATGTGGTGGGTCGTTCCTACTGCGAAGTTCCTCGAGGATCCCGAAAGGCCGGGGGCCGGGGGCTATTAGGCTGCACCCGGTTACACAGAGTGTTGGGGGGTGATCAGAAGACGAAGCAAGAACAGACATTTGTCACCGGAGATAAATTAATGGTGCTAAAAGGGTGGCAGGTGGGATCTTCAGCGAGAACACTCCGCGAGGAATGATCCTTAAACACATTACCGCACGTGGTCTCTTCGGATTTTTGTCTGCTTCGAGCATTTATCCAGGGCCACTGGGATCAGTTGAATGTCCGAAAGTATCGTCCGCAGCCCTGACAGCGATGAAAGAACCTGTCCTCGAGGCCGACGTCAAAATCAGAACACAGCAGAATTCACGGGTCGCACGGATATGAACAAGGTGCGGGGAAAAAACAAAAACCCAAGGACCTGGCAGGGCGAGGACGGTGGCGATCGTCGCCGAATGCGGCCGAAAGCAGAATCCTAGGTAAAGTTTGCACGACTTGAGGGCAACCCCAGAGCGAAGGAGCGGCGCTGAGAGCGGATAATGCAGCGATGCATATTAACAACATCTGAGGTGCTCCGCGATTCACGGTAGCAACCAACATTCTCACTGTCCTCGAATGGTGTCTGCCACAAGAACCTATCAGTTAGCATCTTAAGACAAACCCTTATCCAGGCACGAGGCAACCAGATGGGCTATCAGTGCAACCAAGCGACAGTGCCAATAAGATCCGAAACGAATGACTTGGAGCTTGAAGGGATATCCTGTCATCGTGTCATCCCTTATGTGACGTAAAACACGCCGACTACTCTTCAGTTTGCTGCAAGAATACGTGGCGCCCAGGGGACAGCAGGGAAGAATGAGCAGCATATATAGTAGTGCAGATGGAGAAGTACAAACAACCTTATACAGTAGGTCCCACCCTCCTACCGATGATCTGCGTGCCTCCCGTTCCGATCATAGCGCATCTTGCAAAGTATTTTGCAAGGGCGAGACGAACTACCTGCAACCGTTGCTGGGTATCTTGGCGTCCGTCAATACGGAGTTTCATTTCCAGCATCTTGAGGTAATCTTCTCCCGATCCCTGAGCCGTCCTGGCGCAAACTTCATCAAGACGACAGAGTAAAATGCAGGCGCTGGTGTAAGAAAAGAGCGGGCTAGGTTCTAAAACGTGATTGAATTAACCCCGGGTTGCCACGTGTACCACACTGAGTAAGACGTGCCATATTGCAAGAGCTGAACACCATCGCATAGCAAAACACCCCACCAGGACTTTGGCGCAATCTCCTCCTGGAATATTGTCACAAGGTCCCAAGCGGCATCCTGGAGGTCCCGATTTAACAACCGCTGATGAAACTCAGCGTACCGCACAGCAAATATCAATCGATGGATAAAAACGCCATGTGCCCCAGTATTCGTGCGGAGCGCCTGGAGGGACGGGGCGATATCAAGGACGTATCTGGTGTATTGTTCCGGACCTGAAACAATTAGACAAGGACGTCTGAAAACACTGTGTGACGAACCTGTGTGAATATATTCTTGTAAGATACGATCAACCACACGACCAAGGCCCGGCCAGTCTTCCGCCGATGAACAATATGACAGTGCGAGACCATATTCCTTTTTCTGCACAAATGTTCGGGCGGCTATCTGCACCAAGGGGGTTAAGTAGTTGGTTGGAGACACAACCAATGCGACTCAACCCTGCAAATGCTTCTCCGGGCGTTTTCCCGCTCATATTCATGGCAAGTTGCGTTCAGATCTTTGATCGTCCCAGATAGGTCTCCTTTGCTTGAATTTTCGTCCATGTTACTTTCCGTGGCATTCGTGGACCCTACGCCATGCAATCTCAGCGGGACACGCACTAGCACCTCGTCAGCAGTCTTTGCACCGATCTTCCCGCACGAAAACATGTAGGCCACCGTAATTCTCCACAAGGCAGAATCAGCATGGAGATGCTGCGCATATGAAAGGACGTAAAAATTCCTGGGTGTCAATCCTGAACTACATCCGGATTCATTTATCCATTCCAGATGCTTAGATATATGACGCACTTACTCCTCGTTTGGATCTTTGTCTACTAGGGCTAACGGCTCCATCATGTCCACCAGGTGAGCACTTAGCCAAGGGTCCAGTTTTGCGGCATGGTCTAACGCTTTTAACGGATCACCGGTAAACAGCGCAGCATGGATCATATCCTCCAGATTAGTCGGATCGGGTGGCATATCTTCGAGGACCTGTGCGATAACGTCGCTTTTAGAAGGGGTCAGCAGGTGATGGAGGCGAAGATAATTGGTTGGACCTACGGCAGATCCTGCCTCCGAAGCCTTGAATCCACGAAAACACCCCAGGCAACACAAACTTCCTTCCAGTCAGCGCCGAGCTCTTCGCAAACCTTCTGAATCATCTCCCCGCGACCTTCCAGTATACCAACCATGTCACTGAAACGATCCCACCAATCCTCATAATCGTCACGTCGGTCCGATTCAGGAACGCCATCAAGTTCGAGACGCAACGCCTTAACCTTTTCTTTCCACCTGTGGGATGCATATGCAAATTCTCGTTCCGCCTCATATGCCTGCAGCTTCGGGTGTGTGTTGAGTAACGGAATCAGGATTTGTGACAGTCTGCGTAAATCTTCGGATGGATGGGCGGATAGGGTACCCAGGAAAAATGTCGCGGCTCTATTCAATCCTCTGAGAGTTGCTCTTAAGAGACAGTTAGACAAAGATAGAAAAAGTGATTGGTGTCAAACCTAGTTAGGTACGGCCAGAAGGTTTCATCCGACCAAGGATGTTCCAAAGTCGAGAGGTGGTCTCCTTCTTCGGTGGAAGGTTCAATGAAATGGATATTTAACCATTCCATAAGGTCATCTCCGACGGGAGCATTCTCAAGCCCATACTCTGGGACGTAGAGAATTACAAAAAGTGATAAACACGTGTACAGTGTTCTGTAGTGGTCACTGGGAACTTGACGGGTTTCGGAAGAAGATTGCTGAATAGAGTTCTTGAGAATTTGTAGAAATCAGGTCGAGACACGTACCGCCGTGTGTACCCAGCATTCTTTTGCAAAATTGACATAGTCAAGGGCGAGCTTGCGCATCACCCGTTGGCTTGGTTCATCCTGAAGCCTCGAGAAGACCTCAATAATCACAATGGCACCAACAAAATAACCCCTTACAGGTCAATGCCATTTTGTGTCACTGATTTCAACAAGTTCTGCCATGCAGCAAAGATGATCGAAGTGTCTCCAATAAACTGGGATATGGTGATGAACAGGATGTGACACGACCAAGGATAAGGTGACATACCAAACGACGTTCGGACAGCGGTAGGGCCTCCGAGCTCACGAAATAGACGAGTTGATCATCCGGGCTAAATACATGATGCTTCGCTGACAGATTCTCGAGCTGCAGTGAATATCAGGAAATATCTGACGCCTTAGTAATTCTCTTACCGAAGAGGTTGGATACGCCGCATACGTTTCATTCAAAGGAGATGA
This sequence comes from Boletus pseudo-olivaceus, assembly GCA_038092955.1. NCBI lineage: Eukaryota > Fungi > Basidiomycota > Agaricomycetes > Boletales > Boletaceae > Boletus > Boletus pseudo-olivaceus. The sequence continues at coordinate 9,186 of JBBPRI010000521.1, forward strand.
GGTTACGCGAAGCGTTCTCCCTGATTTTGCCAGATCCTCTGCACGTCCCGCGTCTAGAAGAGGTGGTACGACGCTCAGATGATCAGAGGGCATCTTGTTGAAACGAGACACAAGCAAACAAAAGATTAAGTTAGTTGGTTCGACTCGCTTCCCACGTAGATTACATCAGCTTCATATTATCTGTCCTCAACCTTCATATCCCCGCAGTGGTCATCGTACGTGGCAGTTGGCTAATTTTACCATTTCCTCCTGGATCATCGTATCAGAGACTTGTAGCATCGTGCACTAATATATACTAATAATTTGATCATGGTCACCCGTTCCGCTGCTCGACAGTCAAGTCAGAAACGTGTTCAGTGAGCTTGTCTTTTGTCAACCCGCCAGTCCGGGGGACACCGTTAACTACATGTTTGCTAGTTTTGCTCCACGACCGTATGAAATGTTGTTGTTGAGACGCTGTGTGGAATCATTCACGGCTCCATAATCTCCACGGGCGGCCAAGCGAGTGGGTACCAAGTCTAGGCTGGGCTGAACAGGTGACATAAATGAATGAGTTACACAACCATCACACTGTCAATGCCGCGAGTTGTTGCGGTCCTCCAAGTATAGCCTTTCTTTGGGGGACTGACCATCTATGTCAACAGACAAAATGTTTTATAACCGTTATCTCGGAAGGTGAAACCAGTTCACCGGGTGATCTTTGCTACATTGTCCAACATGTGTTGGAACTTATCTCGAGAGCTTACGAGTCACCGTATTCACGTAAGCGAGGAAGACTTTTTTGGAATCTCGAACTGTTGCCCTGTTTCGCAGAATATCCGACGAAAAGGACCGAACGAACCTGTCCACGATGCAGGAAGACTGGTAACATGTGCGATCTCCCTTGCCAAGCAGACTCCTGGCTGCCAGTGAGAACAGAACCCTTGGTTAGCCAGTCAATTTGGGATACCAGCATCCTGATCACCGTCCAATACGTTCAGGCTCATCTTCACTGGACATTGCGAGAGAGCCTCCAGCCGCCAAAAAGATCCGATCACAGCACGACTCATCCCATGCGTAAACAAGCTCCGACCCCTCGATAACGTCCCTCCGTCGAAATGGCCACGAAACGATCAACGGACGGTTCCCGAGTAAGGGATATATATCACGGCGGAGGAAGTATCACAGTCAATTTACATTTTTCCTACTAGCGGTAGATGCCTTCCAGAATTGACGGCGCAATATCAATCTCAGCTAGAAGAACCTCTCCTCCTAAGGAAAATGCTTTCCGGCCGATAATAAATGTATCATAAATGCATGAACTAGGCAGGTGGAGCGAGCCACTGATCAGGCTGACGCCGTTTACGCGATAGTTGCATGATGTTAATGGCATCGATCCTGTCAACTACTTGCCCCATTAGATGGGGTCTAGTCGCCAGTCTAGCGTCGGTCTTTGAGCTCCCATCATTCACCGCGCGGATTCTCCATTTTTGTGCGAGTGCTACGTGTTCCCAGACCTTCCCCATAACCCAACCGCCCCTCCCCACTGGCAGTCGTTTCAGGGCTGAAACATGCTTATGGGGGCTGCTACATTGCCACCTTACTACTGACGCCGCCATATTGAGGTTACCCGTTTCTGCGAAATTTATTTTGATCGGTTACGAATGTGTAAACACACGCCCAGCCATTCTCAGTGACACGGTGGGTGTCCTTTCCATCTTTTTTGGCTCATCACTGATATCCCCCCGTCTAGTTAGTCCCTCTGTGGGTTCAACAACCAACTTCGGAGGGTCGTCTCTGCCGCAGCCTGCGACTCTACCAGGACTAAATTCTGCAGTGCTCGTTTTGGGAGTTCGTGTTCCTCCAGCCCATATCCTGGTTTGTCCGCCACGGTCGCCAATCTTAATATTGTAATAATATGAGACTAGAGCCTTTGCTCAACGGATTTGCCCACCCGGCCTCGTTCCAAGGCAGCTCTGAGGTGGCGGCCCTCTTTTCGTTGACCCAGATTTCCCAGAGTAACACACGCACTGTAGTCTGTCCCAACGCGGACTACAGCGCCCGCAAGTACATTCCGCCCGCAGCCTAGGCCTAAGATGAATCCCCTTCCGAAGGAGGTTTTTGAATTGGGAACAAGTCAGCACAACCCTCATCACACCCCATTACACTCGATGCTGATCAATTCACAGGATCTGGGGATACACATCGTACTTGCTTCCATCACATGTCGAACCATCTGCTACTACACTAGTCCGCTCACACCGCACCCCTTCCCCCCCAAGGCTACCGCATGTCGTGGCACTGGAACTCGAGAATGACTAGGGATCGTGTTTGTTTGTTTGCCGATATTTGCGCCTTATCTGTAATAGTTGATGGCAACCCGACAAGTTGGCGCGCGTTCATCTTTACGCAGGAGCAGATTCTGACACACAACTCGAACGTGCCGATACAGCAGAGTGGAGAGCGATGAGTCTGTCGTGTCACTCTGCCTTTTTTGTGCTGCTCATTCGGCGAAAATAAAAGCAGCCGCGACATGGAGTTGGAAAATCCAGCATGCGCGCCTCTTCACACTCGCACTCAATGACGATCGGCAACTCGATTAGGAATAGTTTTGCTTGATAAGTAAACGAATATATGAACGAGCATAATCAAAACCGGTCTAACGTTTTGAATCTAGTTATAATTGCAGATCCCCCCCCAGTTCCATCCGCAGACGTGGGTGATGGGCTTGGTATCAGCGGGATATCCATGCCCGACTTCATATGACATTCAAGTCGGCCTGTGAGTGTCACTGTCATCCGACATCGTTACTTTATGACTGAGCAAATACCTCCAGGTATACAGATGACTCTACAGTAGGCGAACTAGTTGTCAGGCACATGTAGAGCGTCTGCAGATGCCTTTGTCGAATTTCTCGTGCCGTTCAAACCACTGCGCATAAGTAACAATGTACCGACCTACATTAAACAACATAGCGTTGAGGTGCTCGAAAGTCTAATTGTGTTTAGATCCCAGGAAAACCGTTTGATGAGGTTTTACGACATGAAATATTTTTTACAAGAGATTAGGCTGTGCAGTTACAATCGTGCTGGGCACTGATTATGATTGGTCTGTTCTCGTGGCCGGGCTAAACCCACTCTTTGGTTTGAAAGAGGGCCAACTGCTGTAAGACTCCGTTGTAGTCCATACAGGATAACATCCAGACATGGTTCATAGTGCCCACAATCAGACCTGGTTCAGTAATTGAAGTATCGCGACGTCAAATTGGCATGGAGGACCACCATCCACCTTACAAGTGACTCAAATAGTACAATAAGAATGATCAAGGACGGAAATCAAATTACAAAAGTACAGATAAGGTACAGTTTCATAACCACAAAGACCAAAAATCATGCG
>JBBPRI010000522.1:0-12507 GCA_038092955.1 Boletus pseudo-olivaceus
TTGATTCCAGTGACATCGTTGTCATGTTGGAGCGGGCCAACGAGTCGCGCCCCCGTCGTTATGCTCCATACGCTCGTTGTGCGAGCACCATATGCAGCAGTCCCGGTGGCAAATCTGGTCCCATCGGGGGAGACGTCGACAGCCCACACCGAGTTTCCGCCCTCCACGTCGATGATCTTTTCATGCGTCTCTGCATTCCACACGCTTGCACCATCGTCAGCCCCACATATTATCCACTTGTTATCCCTCGACACAGAGATGGTGCACAGCTCCTGTACCAATTGCTTTCTGACCTCCCGACCGTCCCCAAGTCGCCATTGTCGAACCCCATCGCTACTCCAGCCCAAAAGATGTTTTCCGTCAGGGTGGAACGCGCCAGGCCGCACCCAGCCGGAGTGACCAGTGTCAATTATTATTATCGAGTCTTTCTGAATTTTCAGCATTCGACGCCATCACTCCTTGGGGCTGATAGTACGCACCGGTCTTTGTCGATGACATCCTCACCGATAGTACAAGTCGTTGGCTTCGAAGAGTAAAAGAACCAGGTGCCTCGGTTATGTACTCGTGGTGCGCAAAGTTGCCTCACAAACACATTTCCTTATTCTCAATATGGCCTCGTCTTTGGCGCTTATTCTTACTCGGATCCCAGCTCGGTGGCCTCGTTCCGATGACCAGGCGTTGGAAGCAATCACCATCGATGGAACCTCCCCTCGCTGGCAAGGGTAGTCTTATTCTGGGAGTTCCGAGCGCTCGTCATATCACACGTGTGCATTCCAGGATGCTCTCGAACAGAGACCGATCATACTCAAGAATAATGTTCTCCACAAGGTGGGAGACGACGGTGTGTCAGTTCACTATGCCATGTCACATTTTTGCTTATATGTGTGGGTGTGTCTGGATAACTTGCCCTTGCAGCTGTAGACGTCGGACAGGTAGACATCGCGGACGTACGTATGTGTCACTGTATGATTCCAATGGTTGTGCTCCTACACACGCCTCGCCAACGCTAGCAATGCCTTCAGACGCGCAACGACAAGTTCCCCGTGAAATGCCGGGAATTACTCTCAAGTACTTATGCTGAGCTCTTGGAGGCGAATTCTACCAATGTGGTATGCAGACCAGTCTGACTAAATGCACGTCATGTTCTCATGCTTTTTTCGCCCAAATCAATTTTGAAGCGCTGTGTTTTCGACGTTCCGATGAACAGGATGATCGACAAGGCAACTCATGAACTACGCGTTGGAAGCTGGCTCGAGATGGTGAAACATTCACGCGACATGTAACCAGTATGCCTCCACCGACTGACGATACTCCCCTCGGTCCCCTTTCTTGCACCACAGGACCCATTTTGCGCCCCCCAAGCGGAAGAAATGCTCTTGTCGGCCGGCGACTTCGCACCCTCGATCAAAATGTTCCTCGCAGTGATCACTATGCCTGACGGCGATGATTCCCAGTCGCTCGTTGAATCAGCACCTATCAGGATCACCGTGTATGCGTGATACGGTCTCATGTTGGTGTGCTCTCCTTGACGGAGGAAATGACGTTTCCCTCGCATCGCGTACGAGACGCGTCGCACACGATGCACGGTATACGACGACTTTTCCTTCCAATACTCCCATTCCGAAAAACGTTGAGATGCTTGACGAACCTGCGACGGAGCGTGTACGGGTCCGTACCCGAACTCTTGTCGAAATTGCGAGAAGAAATGTTTGCTTGGGTTGTTGTTCCCTGACTGCCTTTCGGCACGGGACGTTTGCGCGACCAGGCCGAGTTCCTCATTGTCGAGAACGTGGGATGAGCTGTGTCGTCGATCAGCCCCCGCATCGCAGACGCACGACCAACGTGGCTGCGTAATTCGCGCATCTCGTGTACCGGCAAAGTTGAGTCGCACAGGTCAAACAAGCAAGAAAAGAAGACGCAGAGGTCGTGCCAAGCAGGGCACCGTGCGCTCTACAACCACAGGTACGTACTACGCACCTGAATACGGTGTTTGCTTACTGTCGATGCAGATTCGCAAACGTCACGGCACTCCCTGGCAGAAAGCGGTGTATATGTGTCCCGTACGTCACGGTGACTATATCCAGGTAGCCATCCATGGCGGAATACTCAGCCTTCAAGTTGGTGTTAGCAGAGTCCACGCGGACCGCCATTCGGAAAATTGTCCGTCATCTCTATGTTTTTTATACGTTGGATAGTCTCTATTCTTCACATTGCCTATGTTATGATATACGCTCTGGCATGCCCAATTCCATGATCCAAGAACCGAGTGTTCGGCTAGCCCGATTCCCATAAAGAAAGCAACCGAAATATTTGGGGGGAAGGAAGGCAGTGATAATTGATAAGATACCAACGTGAACAGTGGACGTCAGAAAATATGATTCGTGTGGGTCAAGTCAATAGTTCGTCACTGACCGTCGAATGAATATCCTGGCGGGCTCAACCATGGACGGGTTTATCAAGTTTTACGCTACTGGTAGTGCTGCGAGGCCACACGAATTCACAAAACGCATGGTTGATGTCCACATAATGTCGATTCAGCAGGGTATCTATACATCTCGCATGAATCACCGGATCAGTGCGTCCTGTCACCAGTACCTGCGCCACAACACATCCACTCGGGTAACGGAACTGAGAACTTGAGGAAAGCCCTGCCTGACTCTCGCTGATGTGATTCACTGTGAGTCTCATAACATAAGCGTGTAGGGGGAGTACGCGCACCGTTACATAGACACCCCCGGCGGAGGGTGGAGATGTATCGCTCGCTTGTTGTGCCTAACAGGAAATAAGCCATCATGACATTGTACATAATAACGAGAAAAAGACGCACTTGGCTTGCTTCCTTTGGAATTCCGGAGCCTTGTCCAGTACGAGGAGCATTTTTGGTCGGATTGCTTGGTTGAGCATGCTTGGTGGGCGGTCTGCGCTGTAACATGTGATGAGTCCCTGCAATCAAATTAGAGGAAGAACGAACATCTGATTTTACAACGGGCTTTGCGACCGCTCGCTATGATAACATGTTGGACACACCGCATCCGATCATCTATCAAGGAAGAGCACTCACTCGTACACGTTGACCTGCAGCCATGCGCAAAGGACCCTCGTGTGTGGCATCCACTCGTACCGGTGAGTGGGAACGTGAGCGACGATTGGCAGGCCAACGTGACTTTGTCGGATTTCGATCGAGCTCATGCGATTCCGGGTCCTCGTGACTCTTCCTGATCCACGTTGGGAGCAGCCTTTTCAGCATCCGACTGCCCTGAGATGGGTTCGCAGTATCGAGATTTGTTTCTGGAGGTGCATGTGGTAGGGCACGGGACACGCCAAGCGGCGGCACGTCGTTCACGCGGGAATGGGGAGAAGATGCCGGGGATGGTGGCTGCAGCAGCGTCAACGTGGGAGTAAAAGGAAAATATAGTGATCACTAACCTCGTCGTAGTCGAACTCGGGAGCAGGTGTGCTTGACGGCACCTCAACCTATGTGATTGTGAAAAGGCCGTTTGAGGGAAAAAAGAAGGAACAGATACCTCGAGATCACTGTTGCCATCTTCGCCGTGGGTGTCAGACTTGACCGAGCTGGATTTCGTAGGTTCTTCCTGGTGTACGTACACGATAAAGGAGTCAGCGCGGCGCATTTGCCAGTGGTGGCCGAACGACGAGATCCTACCGGGGCAGAGCCAGATGGTTTGTTGTCTTCGCTATCTGCAGTCGAATGCTGCCGGTCTGGTTGTCCATCCTCACGACTAGATGGCTAATGGGGTGTGTCAACATGGGAAATTGAATGTGGCCCATCCGGTATGCCAACACTGCAAGTGGACAAATGCTTACATGGAAAGGTCCATATGAGTCCGGGAGAATATGACCAAAGTTACGCACGACGATTTTCCCACCACCTCGTCCAGTTGCAAGATAGCAACTGTCAGGGGAGATGGTAATTGACCCGATGTTCCCACTGTCCTCAATGACCGGCGCAATGAGAGAGAGAGTCGACGTGTCCAGGAGCGAGATGGATGATGATGCGTAGGTAGCGATGAATTTGCCATTGCCAGCTAGAGCGATAGAGTAGACATTCCCAAGGACCTGCGATTCAGCGAGCTGGGATCCAGTGGACACATCAAAAGACTTAATTTTTTTGTCTTTTGATGAGGCAAAAAGTTGCTGGCCATCGTTGGACCATGCCAGCGGAGTTGTTGGCCATCCTGAGGGTGTGTTAGTTTTGATGGTGACGAGCTCGTCACCATTGTGGCTGTCAAAGATCTGGATTGAGCCCCGACCCCCGCTGGTAGCGATGTGCTTGCCAGTCGGTGAGAACTTGATTCCAGTGACCCAATCGTCATGTGGGAGTGGGCCAACGAGTCGCTCCCCCATCATTATGCTCCATACGCTCGCTGTGCGCCCACCCAACGCCGCAGTCCCGGTGGCAAATCGGGTCGAATCAGGGGAGACATCGACCGCCCACACCGAGTTTCCGCCCTCCACGTCGATGACCTTTTCATATACCTCCGCATCCCACACGCTTGCACCATCGTCAGCCCCACATATTATCCACTTGTGATCCCTCGACACAGAGATGGTGCATAACTCCTGTACCAATCGCTTTTTGACCTCTTGACCGTCTTCAAGTCGCCATTGTCGAATCCCATCACTACTCCAGCCCAAAAGATGTTGTCCATCAGGGTAGAACGCGCCAGGCCGCACCCAGTCAGAGCGACCGGTGTCAATTATTATCATTGGGTCTTTCTGAATTGTCAGCATTCAACACAACCACTCCTCGGGGCTGATAGTACTCACCAGTCTTTGTCGACGTCATCCTCACCAATGGTATACAATCGTTGGCTTCGAAGAGTGAAAGAACCAGGTCCTCTGGTTATGTATTCGTGGTGCGCAAAGTTGCCTCCGAGTCACCAACACGTTTCCTCGTTCACAACATGGGTCACAGGCACCTCGTGTTTTTTTTTTTTTTTGGCGCTTATTCCTACTCAGATCCCAGCTAGGTGGCCTCATTCCGATGACCACGCGTTGGCAACCAATCACCATCGATAAAACCTTCCCTCGTTGGCAAGGGTAGTAGGAGTTGCGAGTGCTCGTCATATCTCGGCTGCAGGCTTCGGTTCACGGCGAGCATACAGTCCGCATTAGACTCGCCCGTGACATACTTCGCACTCCAGGATGCTCTCGAACAGAGAAGAACGATCATACCTTTGGCAAAAGAATGTTCTCCACAGAGTGGGAGACGGATGTTTGTGAGCCCACCACGCCATGTCATAACCCTACTTACACGTCTGGGCGTGTCTGGAGCAACTTATACGTGCGGCTATAGACGTCAGACAGGTGGACGTCGCAGACATAAGTACGTGTCTCCATAGAGCTCGAATGGTTGTGCTTACACACACGCCTCGTTGACGCCAGCAGTGATCCAAGTCTCCGGGGCTCTCCGAGTCTGACGAGCTTCAACACGAAATGTACAACGCACATCCCCTACTTCACCCAAATCACGATGATTCGCGATATAGCGATTTACTATGCCTTCTGGAGGTGATCCGCTAGCACTCTACGGCGGGAACGTTATTGAGAATTATGATGCCGCCCTGGAGGCACGACTCCCGCGCCTTTAAGCTAGTGCAGATCAACTCCATCCCATTGATATTCCTGACGATAAACTGCACCCTTTTTGCCCAGAAAAAAGGTCGGGACATTGGGTGCCGACGTCGGTTGACTTTGTGCTGCTTCGATATGCGACTCTCAGTATCGAGTATGAGAGATGGTACCGACGGCCTTCACGCCACTTACAGGTGGCCCATCCTCATGCACGAACGATTGTTTAATGCTCTCTTATATATAGATGGGTCGTTGGTGCGTTTGACAGAGCGTGTAGAGAACTATATACGAACGACGCAGAAAGACGAGAAGATACGGCCATTCGAAGCACTGCACCAAGGCGAGAATGCGGAGTGGACCTGCTCTGGAAAATTACTGCATACTTATTGGATAAGCTTCTTGAGTTGGATCATGCTGCCATCAGAACGGGTGAGATCAAGTATCATGGTTGGAATGAGGACTGTCGTCATTGTACGGTACCAAGGTCGATGTGACACTTGCATGGGAAGCCCTGTACAGCATCTATCGAGCACGGAACGGAAATGGATAACGATCGGGACTATATACATACATCGCTCAAAGCTTACTGACTCGGAGGTACAGCACTTGTCCAACCGCCTGCCTGACTTGCACCCCCCCGATAGCTGAAAAGCTGTGAAGTCAACGTATTGACTGCGTCAGAATTCACTTTTCCTTCTTGGATACGTGCTTTTTCTTTGGCTTGCGAATCGACTTTGAGTACTCGAGAATTGGCTTTGAGTACTCGGGAATTGGCTTTGAGTCATCGTTGGACTCCGGGCATCCTGTATCGAACCCAAGGGCACTACTCTCCGAGGGCTGCCCCGGCAATCCACGTTCATCATTACATTTGTCCGCATCAGACGGACGAGCTTCATTTTCAATTGTATCGCTCAGGTCTCGTACGACCTGTGTTGGTGAACCCCAGAAGCTAACTGGACGAACGGAGGTGCGAGAAGAAGGGGATGGAGAAGGAGGAAAAGGAGGTAGGGGGGGCATTGGTGCCAACGGTGAAGGATGACGTCCTTTTAAAAGCCTTGCATGAATTCCAACGATGATATCGGCTCCATGAGGAAGCCCCTTGTTAGCGATGCGCTGTGCGAGCGCAGGGAACCCTGTGACAACGGGAGGAGATGCGATGTGGGTGTATAATACGTCGAGCTCCATCTCTAATAATTGCGAATGCCTACGACTCGTATAAGCAAACAAACGTGAATTAGAAAGGGTTCCCTCACCTCGAGGCGAGGCTGCACGAGAGCTCTTTTATAATGTTTTGTTCTGTAAGGTTGTTCCGAATGTGGCTCAAAGCCTTATCGCGAAGCTGATCTAGCCCAACCTAAGCACGTCGTTTAGCTTGTGATGCTGATCTCGTGAGGTCAGGCGTGGCGAAACGTGCTAACCTTACAGGCGAGATGATACATAGACTTGGCAGAACACCTTGGCTCATCTAGAGAGCTCGTCGAAGGTTCACGGAGTTGCCCCCCGGGCGCTGCAGAACTGAGAGGCGAGAAGTTGATCTTGCCAGTGTAGAGATAATTCAGAAGGGTGTACCATCTAAGGGCGGAGCCTCGTTCAATCCAACGCGGGGGGTACGCAGAAGGCGAGCTTACGTTTGGAATGCGGTATCTTTGACAAGGACATGGCGACTTCCCAAGCCCCGCACGCGCACGGAGGCGTGGCTCGTCATAGTTTTTTTACCTCGGGTTTCCTGAACTGCGGTCTCGCTGCTCGTTACTGATCCGGCTCTACCGAAGTTGGTAAGGAATGGCTCGTCCGTTCTCGGATGCTCTGGACTCATTACAAACATATCAGAGCTAACCGATTCAGAACCATCCTCGGACAATCTATGCAGATAGATCAGATGGCAAATCAGACGGATAATGTGTGCACTTCACTCGTCGTCGTCCTTGCATTGAGTTGTAACATTAATTTGGAGAGGGGATGTTAATACCATCGCAGACTGATCCTTCGAAGGCTCAGTATCAGCGATGAGACTTGGTGACTCCCCGTCATCGTCATCGAGGTCACTGTCACTTCCGTAGCCATAATCATCGATCTGAATGTCACTTGGAACGTCGTTGGCATCCGTAAGGTCGTTCAATGCAGGGTCGGAGGGGTTTATATCTGAACTCAACACTGGATGCTACGGATATATGCAGCAATCATGTTTTTGTAAAAGAACCGCTTACAGTCCAAAAAGTATTTTGAGCTCTGGGCTAGGAGAACATTGTTTGCGCAAAGAACACGAGGCCTGGTGAGTCGACTTGATGGTACAGATCTCGCGGAGAACAGATGGAACTGGGTGTTGATGAGCTCTTCTCCGAGAAGAGACTTTCGAAGCAATTCTTCTATAGGCTCTTGCTTGCTGGAATCTGCCAGTGACATGGTGGGTGTTGGCAAAGGGTGGATAGCTGACTCGCAGTGTTTTTAACGTGGGTACGTTCTCGTATAGGGTTGCGCCCAGTCACCCAGCCTCATGTTGAGTGGCCAGGAGCAAAGATCATTGATATTCAAACAAACAGCTGAACGTCAGGAACGCGCAGCGCAGCGTGCAGGTTACAGGATGCGCTTTGGAACTCAGAAAGGAGAATTTCCTAAAGATCGTCTATCTCGGCAAGAATCGACATACTGATGAGGCATCATGATGTGATACACTGCACTCACAAAAGCCATGCTGAATTTGAGACAGATTTCAGATAAGCTTCTCCATGACAAGCTCGAGGATGCAGAAGTCATGGATGGCATCTTGGTTCTTCCAAGAGTGGGAGATGGCCAAGGAAATCTGTGAGGACGCTTCCGACAACCAAGAGGAAAGCCTGGATGTGTGATCATAGTGGGTTGATATGGAAAGCCGGACGTTCGACGTTCGCGCCTCCGAAATGGGTGGCGGGATTTTGCTTTTTTGGGGGACTTGCTGGCCACTCTTGCTTATCTGAGATCCCCGACGCGCACGTCCCCACAGTACAGTTCCAAATAGTCTTTGGCTGCTCGAAGACATCCCAAGGACATCTAGGATGTTGCCAGAGAGGTTCGTGCGCACTTCACAAGCTTTCTCACTACGTTTTCAATGGTGTCACAGATGCACACCGCATTCAACGGACCTCGTGGGCACTGGGTTGTGAGCCCTTACGGCCACTGGCATGCCCTTGCCATCCTGTATTCGCCATCGTTGAATCTTCTCACTTTTGACACGCCATCACGGACCAGGACCCTTCCGCCTCGCAAAAAGGTCCCTTTTACCATGACTGTCTATTTCGAGCTTCTTGTGCCATTCATCTTGTGAACAGTGAGCATCACACCCTCTGAGCATCCGCCCTACGTAAAGTTAGGTTGAGTTGGATCATTTTCGTGACGAGGCTTTCTCCTACATTCGGAGGAACCTTACAGGACACAACATTTCGAAAGAACTATGCAGCCTCATCTCGAGGTGCGTTCACATCGGTTTTCCGTTCGCGACATCGTTTACTTATCAAACTGTAGACATCTGCAACTACTGGTGATGGAGCTCGACGCCCAACAAGTCGCCAGTAGTTTCCGGGGCAGGCCCGTTCCGCATGCTCACCTTGGTACACCTCCTTGAAACGCCGTATCTTCTCTTTCTGTGTAATGTTAGGGTATGCGCCTACAGCTCTCTACATGCTCTGTCAAGTGCACCAACGATCCATCTACAAGAGAGTCAATCAATCGTTCGTGCACGAGGGTGGGTTACCTACAGCCGTCAGTACGGTCGATCGTGGGGGTATGCGTTGAATGATGCCGACGAGCTATTGTTCGTACTTCATATAGTATCAGACAGTTCCGGTAACAGAGCATACAGACTATCAGACTCGGCCCGTCATCTCACCAAGACTATGAGCGGAGGCATGCGGCATTCCATGGGGCGAGACGTCATGCCAAGGCCGTTGAACCATTCAATACGATGCTTTTAAACCGGGCGAATCTCTTGACGAACGTATTCACAGTGAGCCGTTTCTCCAATGTCACCCACGTCAGCACGTGTTGATTGTCAACGTTGAAAGAACTTCGCAGCCGGCATGTTGATGCCACACTTACGATTCGACACTTGTCGGGCAGACTATCCGCCATATGCCGCAGGTACTCATTGACACCACCCACACGACACCCGACTTAAGCTCTGCGGCACAACATAATTCTACATTCGTACACCCCACGTGAAACAAGACCGTACGCACCCTTTTTGACGAGCCCTGGTCAGGGTGCGACCTCCCGATGCTCAAAGTGATAAACACCCGTTGGACGACCTCGAGGTCATAAATATCAACGATGTCCGGGCATCACGAAAACACCCAGCGACGATGACGGATAACACATAACCATCCATCCATGCACTGTCGAGTGGTCTGACGCGCCCGCCTCTTCCCCGGGACCTATCACTTGGATGTTGCCAAGCAGGTCGTCCGCGCCGGTGCGGGCTGCATAAACGCCGTGCATGCCTTTACAGGGTCGTCCTTGTATCTGCTCGATGCCTCCCCGGCCCCGTCCATGGTGTGACGGATGAGAGACAACGCCTCAAGCCGATAGAGGGTATATTCACTCCTGTCCACCAATCCTATTTTATCAATCATTACAGTCGCTTAGAGCGAGCTTCCCCTCATTCGCTACACTGATGAATCATATCAATGGTCGATCGTCGTCATATTCTCCGGCGCCCACTGATGGCATCCGTACTTTATCAGTTATCACTGTCTCCCTTCCCCGAAAATACTTGGGATATTTTCTTCGTTGGAACTAGTCGGGCCGAAGACAGCAAGACGAGGTTCCTGGATCATGAATTGGGCATGTCAGAGCGCATATCATAGCATAGGCAATGCCAAGAATAGAGATTATGCGACGTATACAAAACATAGAGATGACGGATATATCTGCAAACGATGGTCCATGTAGACTTTACTAACACCAGGGCTGACTTAGGTATTTCCGCCATGGATGACGGAACACAGATATTCAGCTCTTCCCGCATTCTCGACGATGAGGAACTCGACCTGATCGTGCAAACGCCCCATGTCAAAAAACGGTCAGGGTACAGCAATGCAAGCAAACATTTATCCTTGCCATTTTGACGAGGGCTCGGGTACCGACCCGTACACGCTCGCGTTGCAAGTTCGTCAAGCATCTCGACGTTTTTCGGAATGGGAGTATTGGAACGAAAGCTCTTCAACCGTGCGTCGTGCGCGATGCGCCTCGTACACGATGCGAGGTAAACGTCACTTAGTCGAGAAGACACCGAGGAAAAAACGAACTTGAGACCATACCACGCATACACGGTGATCCCAATAGGTGCTGATTCAAAGAGCGACTGCGAATCATCGCCGTCGGACGTAGTGACCACTGCGAGGCATATTTTGATCACGAGTGCAAAGTCGCCGGCCTACGATGGCATTTCTTCCGCTTGCAGGACGTAAAATGGGTCCTATAGTGCAAGAAAGAGGACATGCATCCGTGATCGAAGGGAGTATTGTCAGGTCGATGGAGGCATGCTTGTTACATCTCGGGTCAATGTTCTGCCATCTCGAGCCAGCCTTCGTCATCGATCGAGGTACCGCGGTAGTTCATAGATCGTCTAGTCGATCATGCCTGTTCATCGGAACGTCGAAAACACAGCGCTTCAAAATTGATTTGGGCGAAAAAGCATGAGAACGCGAGGTGCACCGGATCAGACTGGTCCACACACCGCATTCGCAGAATCCACCTCCAACAGCTCAGCTTGAGTACTTGAGAGTAATCTCTGGCGCTTTTGTGGCTTCTATGCGGTGGTGATTCGAGAAACTTGTCGTTCCGCGTCTGAAGGCATTGCTGGTGTCAATGAGACGCGTGTATGAGCGCAGCCATTGGAGTCATAGAGTGACGCATACGTACGTCCGCGACGAACACCGTCTGACGTCTACAGCTGCAAGGGCAAGTTATCCAGACACACCCACACGTATAAGCAGAAATGTGACATGGCGTGGTGAACTGACATACCGTCGTCTCGCACCTTGTGGAGAACATTATTTTTGAGTATGATCGGCCTCTGTTCGAGAGCGTCCTGGGATGCACACATGTTTTGTGCGCAGTATGTTGCGGGTGGGTCTAGTGCAGAGGTATACTCGTTGTGAACCGAACCCTGCAGCCAAAATATGACAAGCACTCACAACTCCTAGGATAAGACTACCCTTGCCGGCGAGGAAAGGTTTCATCGATGGTGATTGGTTGCCAACGCCTGGTCATCGGGACGAGGCCACCTAGCTGGGATCCGAGTAAGAATAAGCGCCAAAGACGAGGCCATATTGAGAATAAGGAAATGTGTTTGTGAGGCGACTTTGCGCACCACGAGTGCATAAACCGAAACACCTGGTTCTTTCACTCTTCGAAGCCAACGACTGTATACCATTGGTAAGGATGTCGTCGACAAAGACCGGTGCGTACTAGCGGTTCCGAGAAGTGGTTGGGTTGAATGCTGACAATTCAGAAAGACCCAATAATAATAATTGACACTGGTCGCTCTGAGTTGGTGCGGCCTGGCGCGTTCCACCCTGACGGAAAGCATCTTTTGGGCTGGAGCAACAATGAGTTTCGACAATGGCGACTTGAAGACGGTCAAGAGGTCGGGAAGCAATTGGTAAAGAAGTTATCCGTCATCTCTGTGTCGAGGGATCACAAGCGGATAATATGTGGAGCTGAGGATGGCGCAAGTGTGTGGGATGCAGAGATGCATGAAAAGATCATCAACGTGGAGGACAGAGAGAGGGTGTGGGCGGTCGACGTCTCCCCCGATGGGACTAGATTTTCCACCGGAACTGCCATTGGTGCCCGCACAGCGAGCGTATGGAGCATAACGACGGGGGCGCGACTCGTTGGCCCGCTCCGACATGACGACGATGTCACTGGAATCAG
>JBBPRI010000523.1:0-12483 GCA_038092955.1 Boletus pseudo-olivaceus
GGGCGCCACCCTGCGGATGATCATACCACCTGCTCGCAACCCAAGGAAGAGACAGTCACGTGAGAATCTGGAGAGTGAGGCCAGCGGAAGACAACGATGACGCCGAGGTGGAGGGAGAACCAAGATGGACAGGCACGATCATTGCAGACTTTGACTAGTTTGTCTATCTGGTTCTTCCCAGCGTGTCATGCTGATCCCCCTTGCAGGTCGGCGGTTGGTCGGGAGGTATGGTCAACAGTAAAATCATCGTACATGCTACATGTCCTGGATTCATCCATCTACAAACTATAGATAAACCACGCACTTCGATCTCCAAGACTCTCTGGCTCTATTTCGCCCTCATCCTCTCCCTTCGCTCCGCTTTCAACCAATTTTCTCGCCGTAGGTATACCCGGGTGGCCATTGAGAAGACCACCATCCCGAGGGACATGGCGATGAACGTGATCGTTGCCGACGTATAGTTGGGGGCGGGGGACAGCCATCCAAGCAGCCAGGTGGAAAGTATACTGCCCGTTTGGCTCGCGATGAAGGACACCACCAACAGCGGTTGCACGTCTGACGTGCGGAGCGCTGTTGTTCGCCAACCACGTGATCAATGCCGGCGCCGCACAATATGTCCCAGTGATGGAGAAGAAAATGGATCTGTAGCGGACGTGGTTTAATGTGCTCGCTGTGGGGCGCGGGCATCGGTCAGTTACTCATCCTTTTTTAGTCAGGAGTACTGGCTTCGTCTGCCGATTCACATTCCGATACGGCAACTCTCGGCAACATGGTCACTATTTGCACGCTTCTCCGCTGTTTCAGTGATGGCCTCGGAGTAGCACTACTACTCCTGCTTCGGGCGAAAAGTGTTGCGGTTCCTCATTTACCATAATAGTTGCACCCTGGTCCATCTAGACAGACAGTCAAAATCGTGGTTGATTTAAAACGGTCAATTGACAGGGTAAGTCTAGTACCTGCGGATATTAACACCTCTGAACTTTACCGTGCAGTCTTTCTTAAACACGGCGCTTGACGGCAAGTCTGACTGGATGCCACCTCGTGTAAACCACACAGACCCAGAGACAGTGAATCCGGTCCCCCCCCTGCATGACATCTGATCCCCAGTGCGCCGACGCCACGCCACGCCCGATCCTCTGACGGGTTAGGTCGGTCGACAAAATCGCCGTCCCTTTCATGACCAGATACGGTGAGTCTTCTAGGACCGTCCGGAAACCGTAACCCCCAGGCATGATACATTGATGCATCAAATCTGATCCCCACCGACGCCACGTCCGCCCGATCCTCTGACGGGTTAGGTCGGTCGACAAAATCGCCGTCCCTTTCATGACCAGATACGGTGAGTCTTCTAGGACCGTCCGGAAACCGTGACCCCCAGATGATACATCGATGCACCAGATCCGATCCCCACCGACGCGGCGCCCACTCGATCTTCTGACGGGTTCGACCGGTTGACAAAATCCCCGTCCTTTATATGACCAGATGGTGAATCTATGCTCTGGAATTCAGCATTCCTCCACCCTCGACATCCAGCCAGTGTACAATGGACGAGGCCGGGGCATTGCACCTTCCTTCTGCTTCACGTGACATGAAGGACCTCAGCGAGCTCAAGCCTGCGGCGGAAAATTTGTCGAGAACTGAACGCGCTGCACTAGAACGCATCGTCTGGCGAAAGCTCGACACATGGATCCTCCCATTATGCACCGCCTTCATGTGGCTTGCTTTCTTAGTATGTTTTTGGGCTCAGTTTCGAGCTCGATATGCTCAACTACGGACAATCTGTAGGACCAGACCAACATCGCGAATGCGCGTGTAGCTGGCTTGCAGACATCACTAGCGATGTCGAATCACCAGGTACGCCGAGCGCTCTTGGTGTTTCCACTCTCGGCTTATCGATTTATAGTACACCATGGCTCTCACCATATCTTATATGTATGTGCACAAATATTTCTGGTCCATGGATATCGGTTCATGATCCACCAGTCCGTATATCCTCGTCGAATTTCCATCCACCTTACTCTTAAAGGTGAATCACCACATTGTTAATAGTAACGCAGCTCGTCATACCTTTCGACACTACAGTACGTAGGACCTAATCTTATGCTTCCTGCCATGGTTGCACTGTGGGGTGTGATTTCCGCCACACAAGGTGAGCAGCTATTTCTCTCATCTCGATGTTTGGTGTTGGCTCATAGGAATTCATTACAGGGCTGGTCGATAACTATTCTGGGTTGCTGGCATGTCGATGCTTCCTGGGGTTATTTGAAGGTTTGGATGTCCCAGAGCACCGTTCTCTCTATTCATCAGTGTACCAGGCGGTTTGTTGCCTGGGATTGTTCTCTATCTCTCTTTTTTCTATCCACGGGAGAGGTTGCAAATACGGTACACATCGGACCAGCGCTGTGGTACATCATCTGACGTGCTTCCTAGGGTTGCGGTTTTCTTTGTGTCAACATCGTTGTCGGGCGCTGTCTCCGGCTTACTGGCTGCTGCTATTGTCCTGATGAATGGAAAGGGTGGTAAACCCGGGTGGGCGTGGATATTCATTCTGGTATGTCGTACCACCGACCAATTCGTGAAATGACGCTCATCGGTCCCGACAGGAGGGCATGTTTACCTTTGTCTTTGGCGCAGTCTCTTTTTTCCTCCTTCCCCGCTCCCCCGAAAAGGCCCGCTTCTTGACTGGGAAAGAACGTTCGTACGTCGTTTCCATCCTGAAACACGCAGGTTCTGTGTCGGAAGACGAAGACAAGGACGGCTTCAGCTGGACAGAGGTCGTTAGATCGGCCAAGTCCCCGCATGTGTGGTTCCTTTCTGTCGTCTTCTTCTTCAGTGGTAATACATCCATACCATCTTGCGATAGCTCACCTTGATTGACAACGGTCCTATCAGGTGCAATACTACTTGGACTGTCATAGTGAGCTCAATCTGTCGACCTCTCTTCTTAACGCTGACATTCATGACGGCAGCTTCGAGCCGACGATCGTCGCTGGTCTCGGATACGAAGGTAACCAAGCTCAACTTATGAGTGTGCCTCCATATGCGGTCGCCTTTGCTCGTGCGTATTTCGATAACAACTCCTGACGTCCATTCATCTCAAGAACAGTGTCATTGATCTCGTCCATCGCATCGGACCGCTACCAATGCCGTGGATACACTACGATATTTTTTTCTCTTCTGAAGGTGATCGGGTTCACCATATTTTACAGTACGTCAAAGCCATCTGACCAGAAAAGGGTGGGTAACTGACCGATACCCACGCCTCAGTGAGCACATCGAACCACGTTCGCTACGGATCCCTTTTCTTCTCCATCCCCGGGGCATATTGTGCGGCGCCAGCATTGATCACGTGGTTGGCGAACAACAGCGCTCCACACGTCAGACGTGCAACTGCTCTGGCGGTGTCCTTCATCGCGACTCAAACGGGCGGTATACTTTCCATCTGGTTGCTTGGATTTTTGTCTCCCGCCCCCAACTACACGTCAGCAACGATCACGTTCATCGCCATGTCCGTCGGCATGGTGATTTTCTCGATGATTACCCTGGCGTACCTATGGCGAGAAAATCGGTTGAAAGCGGAGAGAAGGGAAAGGATGAGGAAGGAAGAAGAGCCGGACGGCCTTGGAGATCGCAGTGCGTGGTTTATCTATAGCTTGTAGATGGTGGGCTCGTGTACAAATACAGGGCACTGGCACGTATGATACAGTGATCAGTCATTGATTGGTGCATCGATGATGCATGAAATGGGGATCACCTCGATAGTACATGCATCTCCTCGGTTTCTGGCCTTCGAAGTTCATGAACCCACCCCATAGTAGCGGTCACCGGTCTACCCATAGCCGGCCGCCGATCAGAAAATCTACAACTTCCTTTTTTGTACTTCGCGGGTTTTTCCTGTCACTGGAAAGCACCGAAGTCCGAAAGTACTGGAAAGACAGCTCCCGCAAGGTTCGAAAAGCCCCCAAGTTACTGTAAGTAGCAGAAGTGAGTACCGTTTCTCGTATAACACTGCCACAATGTGGTCCAGCCGATCATAGATTGCGCAGAAGTTCGAAAGCCTCGAAACCTGCTTCGTCCATATCTCAAACACAACGTGTTTGACCAGTTCATATTGAAACACGGAGGCTGATGGTAAGTTAAAGATGCATCCCACTAGGAACATCACGTATCCAAGAACCCCACATTGCCTCGGTGCCCTCGGAAGTGAACACACCGTGGCCAGTAAGTTAGCAAAGCACATCATGGTCCCGATAATGGATCAAGCTCTTTCTCCTGTGCTCACTTACTTTTCGTGTTCAGAAACAAGTTGCACATACTCAAAGGTAATTCATTGTACGCTGGCTGGATAGAGAGGGTAGAGGAATGCTGAATTCCAGAGCATGACTCACCATTTGGTCATATAAGGGACGGCGATTTTATCAACCGGCTACTTTGTATCTCACCCGAGGCTCGAGTGGGCGCGTCGGTAGAGACCGGACCTCACGCCAGGGGGTCATCTTCACACACGCAGTACAACATGGGGCTTTGAGCGGCATTCGATAGTGATGTACGTGCCAGGCACGAGGTCGATGGCGTAGTACGCCCAACTCGCAAGATACGTGTCCACAATTGCGTTGCTTTCCTGGTACATGTGCGCCCATCTCAACTGGTTTTAGTAACTCGAGGTTTATTGCCACGTTTGTACAACATCACCATGAAAACATCGGCCGTTATAAGCACGCCAAAAATGAGGCCGTATTGCACCATCCTTCTGCTTCATGTGATATGAAGGACCTCAGCGAGCTCAAGCCTGCGGCGGAAGAGTTGTCGAGAACTGAACGCGCTGCACTAGAACGCACCGTCTGGCGAAAGCTCGACACATGGATCCTCCCATTATGCACCGCCTTCTTGTGGCTTGCTTTCTTGGTATGTTTGTGGACTCGGTTTCAAGCTCGATATGCTCAAGTACGGATAATGTGTAGGACCAGACCAACATCGCGAATGCGCGTTTAGCTGGCTTGCAGACATCACTAATGATGTCGGATTACCAGGTACGCCGAGCGCTCTTGGTGTTTCGACTATTGGCTCATCGATTTATAGTACACCGTGGCTCTGACCGTAACTTATGTGTATGTGCACGGATATCTTTGGTCCTCGGACATCGGCTCATCATGCACCAGTCTGTCTGTTGTCGTCGAACTTCCATCCATCTTGCTCTTGAAGGTGAATCACAACATCGTTGATAATGCAGCTAGTCATACCTTTCGACGCTACAGTATGTGGGACCTGACGCCATGCTTCCTGCTATGGCCGCACTGTGGGGTGTGGTTTCCGCCACACAAGGTGAACAGCGATCACTCTCATCTCGATATCGAATATTGGCTCACAGGAATTCGTTGAAGGGCTGGTCAATAATTATTCTGAGTTGCTGATATGTCGATTCTTCCTGGGGTTGCTTGAAGGTTTGGATATTCCAGGGTATCATTTTCTCTATTCATCAGTGTACTAGGTGGTCTCACACCTGGCATTGTTTTCTATCTCTCTTTTTTCTATCCTCGGGAGAGGTTGCAAATACGGTATGCATCAGGCCAGCGTCGTGGTACATTATCTGACGTGCTTCTTAGGGTTGCGGTGTTGTCACCATCGTTATCCGGCGCTTTCTCCGGCTTACTGGCTGCTGCTATCAGCCAGATCGATGGAAAGGATGGTAAGCCCGGGTGGGCCTGGATATTCATTCTGGTATGTTGTGCCACCGACTGTTTCGTGAAATGGCAATCATCGGTCTCGACAGGAAGGCTCATTTACCATCGTCTTTGGCGCGGTCTCTTTTTTCCTCCTTCCCCGCTCTCCCGAAAAGGCCCGCTTCTTGACAGAGAAAGAACGGGCGTACGTTGTTTCCGTTTTGAAACGCGCAGGTTCTGTGTCGGAGGACGACGACAAGGATGGCTTCAGCTGGATAGAGGTTGTTAGATCGGCCAAGTCCCCGCACGTGTGGTTCCTTGCCGTCGTCTTCTTCTTCGATGGTAATGTGTCAATACGGTCTTGTGATAGCTTACCCTTACCTTGACTGACAATGGTCCAATCAGGCGCAATACTACTTGGTCTGGCTTAGTGAGCTCGGTTTATCGACGTCTCGTCCTAACGCTGATATCCATGACGGTAGCTTCGAGCCGACGATCGTCGCTGGTCTCGGATACGAAGGTAACCAAGCTCAACTTATGAGTGTCCCTCCATTCGCGATCACCTACGTTCGTACGTATTTTGACCACCAGCTCTTTGATGTTCATTCATCTCACAAAAAAAAAAGTGACATTGATCTCGTCCATCATATCGGACCGCTACCGATGTCGCGGATACACCGTGATATTCTCTTCTCTTCTCGTAGTGATCGGTTTCATCATGTTTTACGGTACGTCGAAGCCATCTGACGGGAAAAGGGTGAGTACCTGACCGATGCCCACGCCCCAGCGAGCACATCAAACCACGTCCGCTACGGATCCATTTTCTTCTCCATCACTGGGGCATATTGTGCAATGCCGGCATTGATCACGTGGATGGCGAACAACAGCGCTCCGCAAATTAGACGTGGAACCGCTGTGGCGGTGTCCTTCATCGCAGCCCAAGTGGGCGGTATACTTTCCACCTGGTTCCTTGGGTTTCTGTCTCCCGCCCCCAACTACACGTCGGCGACGATCATGTTTCTCGTCATGTCCGTCGCTATGGTGGCCTTCTCGACGGCAAACCTGGTGTACCTTTGGCGAGAAAATCGGTTGAAAGCTGAGAGAAGGGAGAGAATGAGGAAGGAAGAAGAGCCGGAGGGTCTTGGAGATCGTAGTGCGTGGTTTATCTATAGCTTGTAGATCGTCGGCTTGTGTACAAATCCAGGGCGTTGGCACGTATGGTAGCATGAAATGGAGATCCATCCTGGATGGGAATTTCTAGCATTCTATCATTGATATTGGATGTTGCCCTTTGCGGGACTGAAAGTCTGCATTGAAACCTGTTGCAGTTGGCTATCAAGTCTGAAACTACCGCCATAGTCGTTGACTGCGTACCAACTGGGAGGTTGGGCGGCGGTTGAAGGCAGGCACCTGATTTGACCTCAAGATCTTACATCTACTACTTATCGTGAGAGCACCGAGTAGCCGCAGCGCGCTGGTTGTGTTCTGTAAGTCAATAACCTGGTAGGGTTTCTCAAGAAATGACTGCCAGCAATGTGCATCACACGAATGTGCGCTCTCGTCGATCAGCTTGGCGAAGGTCTGGTATGTAGCGCCACAATCAAAGTCACGGCGTGTATTCATTTAGGGTAGTCATCATCACCTCTTCCTTTCGAGATGAGAGGACAAGGCGTGGACTTTTGATGAGCGGGAGCGCCACTGAGGTTTCGACGGGAACACCGTGTGGGCTCCCCGAGAGCACATTCATAATGTGCTTGAGTATCATTATAGTGATCGTTGTTCCTTGTGATGCTTGACGGCAAGTGTGTGCAGGAGCGGATTCCCAGGGTTGCACCGTATTCATGATGGTTTCTGAGCCGTACTGTATCAGCAACCACAGAATGAAGCACTGGAACACGAGGAGATTGACGGGTCTTGCTAAGCTTACTCTTGAGAAAGTTGTTCAGTTCAAAAAAGTCCGAATATTTGATCGCCGCCAAACAATCATGAATCATGATGCAGGTGGACGATGTCACCCAAAAATTGTCCGTTGTTCCGAATTCGGCGTTGCACAAGAAACATTTCTAGGTCTGAAGCGGGAGTAGCAACACGAACACCATCCACAACTGCAAAGTGAGCATTGGAGAAATTGAAGAATTGTACATACAGCAGGAGCGGAGAAGGTGGACTGATGATGGGCCGTAATATTCCGCGCACTTGGGCCACAACATAGCCTAGAACCTGTAAGAACAGACAAAGGAAGATGTTCGTACACATACGCTCGTCTGCATTGGGGGATAGCAAGTCACCGCTCTCATGAGCAAGCAGGACTGTGTTTGCACGGCCGAACGGCAACGATGCACTGGGAGGCTGGGCTTGAACTGTTTGAGGCGGTGACAGGGCGAGGGGATTTTGTACTGAGCGCAGTTGGATTCGGAACTTATTCCATGCATCAACTGAAGAGAAAGGAAGGAGACAGTTCAATGGAGCAACACGACGGCCGTTTTGGCGCGTATACGAGCTGGAGGAGAAGAAGTCACCCAACGCAGGGCGTAGATCGCTGATTCCGAGGCATCCAGACATTTCATCGATGGAGAGGTCGGGAAAGTGGGGGTGGAGGGTGACAAGGCACACACACTTGTTGTCAGGGGAGATATGGGAATGTGAGTCCTTGAAGAGTGATCCCGAGTTTGCGAAGGGCTGCATGTCATAGTGATTCCACGATAATCCGGGGTTATTGAGTCGTATCTCCTGTTCCTCGCGGATCAACTCATCAGCCATGGTGGTGTGAGCCATTTTGAGGTTGGTATAAAGGCGAAAGGATCGTCTTTTCTCCTCACGATCGAGAAAGCAACAACATTGTTCATGGAAATCCCGATGATTGGTGTGATGGTAGGGGGTTTTGACGAGTGTGATATGACACCACTCAGTGATACCACTTGTCCACTGGTATGGAGCGCCCATCGTACGTGTACTCCGTTCAACATGTTGAGCGAGCTCTAGCTTTGGAATTTGGAAATGATTAAGCAGACCATTTTTGCCCCGTCGGCCTCCCGCGTTGATGATACTCGACTTATAGTGATGAAATTCTTGTAAGGCCTGCCTAAGGGAGTGTAATGTTTCTTCGTAATGGAATGCGCGCTGGGCCAGGAAAATGAATTCGGTGATGGAACAAAGTGCGCGGAGGATGTTGACATCGACAGCCCCTGCTGCAACAACTGGAAGCAGCTTTTCCAGATCCCGATGATCTTTCCCCCCGTTTGCTTTAGAGTTGTGACACCATTTGGCCATTGATGTACACCAATCTGTGGTTGGAGTATGGAGAGACGTCGGTCCAGTTCGGCGCTTCCCATGATATTTATTGCCCACCGTACGCAGTGGTCAAAAAAAAACTTATGCCATTGGTGCAGTGCGTCGGGTGTGAGGAAAGACGATGGACAGGCGTCACCCCAGTTGGCCCAAAACGGCTCAACAACGCCATTGAGATGGAGGGTAAGGCAAACTTTGTGGAATGCAGCAATGTCGCATGAATCGCATGTTCTACACGCATCCCGAATGGCATCCAGTGTCGATTGCCGAAGTCAAGGGGGAGAGGGTTCTGGGTCACCAAATTGTCCGGCGGTAGCAGTGGAGATAGGAGAACTCTTGGCCGATATACCAGCGATTAAAAGCTGCTCTGGATAATCTGCGATCCAAGCAACAAGTGGGGTGTGGATGACTCGAAGATTGCCCTCTGGATCGGACATAACTTCACCATCGCGTTCCGCATTCTTCAGGTTTTGCATGACAATGGATATTGCGAAATGGTAGACACGTGCGGATAGGACCGATTGAACCGCGGGAGAAACACCAAGGAACTTCGGAATTGGTAGATAAGCGGCCAGTGCAAAAGCGTGTGAGGTAGCTTTCATCCGGACACTCGCATGAATATTGGCGAGTGACAGCAATAACAGGTGCATATCTTTGTCGCCAGATCCTTTCGTCAAAGGTGTTTTATCGGATGCTCCAATTACGCAAACGAAGCCATGACCCTGAGGTAGTTTGCTCTATGGGAGGGGTTAGCCTATTCGATTGGAGATTTGGACCACTTACATACCTGTATTTCCCAAGCACATTGGGCACTCATGAATTCACCATAGACGGATTCTTTACCCTTGGCTGTCTCCTCATACTCGCAGTAAGGGTCATAGTCCATGTAGGATGCGAATACAGCATGACTGAAGAGATGTTTGACAACGTCGAGCCCGTCTCGCCAATACAGCATGAGGGGCTGTTTCGTTTGGTATCCAGCCACCTTGATTTCCTGGACATGCCAGCCCGGCATCTCTGGCAAGGCTGCAACTCGTGCACGTAAATCCTTCACTGTGCGAAACGAAAGGGGGTTTGCTTTGTTCTGTTGGCTGGTGAATGATTGCTCTTATGAATAAGTAAATATACGTACATAATCCAGACGCAAGAATGCATCAATCTCTCCATGAGAGAGGGACATGCTTGAAAGCCAATCGGCGACATCCCATTCGCTCTTGGAAGCAAAGGTGAAAGGAAATTCTTCATACTTCCTACACTTCCTCCAAATTCCCCTTACAACCGTCCTCCAAGTCCGAGTATCACAGCCACTACGCTGCGCTCTACTCCAATTCCAAGTCTATTACACGACTATCTAAACTGTTATCCCTATAGTCTATAACACGACTATAAACTAGTTATCTCGCTGCATCGCCTTATGCGATCTTTACCCCTAAGCATCGACGCTCCTCGCTCTGCTTTATCCTAAGTCTATTGTACGACTATATAAACTACTCACGACCTTGGATTAGATCTACTGTGAAGCTGACCAAGCTTCCCTAGAACGATCCATTTCCCTTTCCATTATCGCTCTACGTGATCTCTTATCTTATCTTATCGCTCTATGCGATCTTTGACACTTTCCCACGAAGCCCGCAATGCTGTCATTCCGCGCCGCTTCTCTTCACAATATCACGATCTCTGGTTTATCCCAGGATCTTCCCGATCTATACTTTAGATCTTCCCGCACCCGATCCGCATATCGGATCTCATTCGCTTCCTTTTATATATACGCTGATCATTTTCTATCACCTTAACGATCACGCGTTCTTTTCATTTCCTTTATATATCACGCATATCACCATTCCATCCCATCATGGCTCTCCATTCCCATCACTTGCACGATATAGCGTTTCCCCTCCACTTCACCTTTCACCTTTCATGTTATCACATTCTCGAATGTTCTCTTACCTTCTATTATATTCCAAACCGGCCCTAAAGCCGTTTAGTAGGGTATATAGTCTAGTAGCATAGATTGTACTTCCTTATGTTTGAATTCTCGTTCTTTCGCCCTACGAATCATCAAGCAACGAGTAAGCATTTGTTTGGTTTGTAGTATCGGGAGGCTCTCGCCCTCTCTCTCGCTTCCTTTGTTTGTGGTTTGGTTTAGGTCCTAACAAAAGGGGTAAAACAGGTTTTCGGAAATACAGATTGGCGCAAATTCATCTTGATCCATGCGTTGGAAGAGGTTCATGCCGCCAGGATGGGACTGACTCTTATTTGGATGATAAACGCGGGTGCGGTTGGAGAGAGTTGGGCGAAAAGTAGATTCATGATTTGTGGAATTTATCTCATGGTCATCATGATCATCCCATTCCTCAGCCTGAACGAGGCTGGAAAGTGGCTCGGGATCCAAAGTATTGTTAGCTGTCGCACCACGTACCATCAAACAAGGATGATTAAAAGATACAAGGAGCGCAACTTACTATGTTGCACAAAATCAGGGTCATCGGGGTCCTCATCTTCCTCGTAGTTTGATAGACCCTCATCGACGGAGTAGCAAATTCCAGTTGAGCGTGCGTATGACGTCGCACCTCTGTGTTATGATATACTATATTTTCAAACTTTTTGGACTTAGAACTTTTCGCTTTCAGATCACGTGACTTAGCACGTGACCGTGGGAAACACACGTGATCAGGCCTAGACCTTATGACGTCATGCCTCATGTATTTAATCTCCGTCGACCCTGAACACACCCTTTTAATTACCGCTCATTATATCCCACATTCGCTTCTTTACTATACCTATATACAGTAGTATTTCTCACGCACTGCTTGGTCCGTGCACACTCTTGTATACTATATAAACCCTACCTTAGACGACTGGCTCCCCCAGTCTAATCCATTTGTGTCTTGTCCTTTCAAAGGCTTGATATTAAGGAAGACGTCCTCTATCCTTCTCCTCCCCGTCGTTGTGTGTTGAGTCCAGCCGGTGACGTTTGAGCACAGAGTCTTATCTTGCAAGGTTTGACTCTTGAGTTCACAACACTTGGGCAATGAGGGAGGGTATCATGCAGTTACGAGGGGAGTAGAGAAGATAAGGACAATGAAGGACGACAGATGGCGAGGACATAGACGGCGAGAAGGGCACAGACTAGATGGCGAGGGCGTGGACATAGACAGCAAGGGTGCAGACAGTGACGAGGGCGGAGACAGCAACGAGGGTGGAGATGGCAACGAGGGCATATACGGCAACGAGGGTGTACACAGCGATGAGGGCATACACAGCGACGAGGGCATAGATAGCAATGACAAGGATCAAGTTGGGAGATGATGGTAGAAGTGGAAAAAGAGTGAGCACGTACTATAAAGTCAAGTAGCGCTGGTGAACAAACAAAGAAAAATAAAGTTTCATACTTTTTCATGGTGGCAGGAGTCCTTAGGAAGCAGTGGTCACCAGGGATGCTGGTACCTGGAACTGTTAGCCGAGAAATTCCTCCGAGTGTTAACAGGATACACAACACTCCTCTTTGTTCCATAACCATGTCACTTCCTATCCA
>JBBPRI010000524.1:0-12447 GCA_038092955.1 Boletus pseudo-olivaceus
CCTGTTCATAGTACTGTACTGAAATATATGAAGCGTAAATATTCAAGTACGCTATTACCGAGAACATCCATGTTACGAACGACGGCTATATCCAATACGATGTAGGTGGTGTCCGACATGAAGCGCTGGCGGAGGCAGGCCCGTGCGCCTCGCGTGTGGTAGTACTAGTAGGCACTATTGGCGAGCTGGAATATGTGGGGCGGGAGTGGGATCTTGTTCTCGGTGGTGTCCTGATGGTCTGCGACGATTCTTGAATGACCAACTGAATATTTGGGGCGGTGTATTTGTCGGGATTGACGGCGACGAAGGCGGAGGATCTGACGCTGGTATAGATGGTGTCCGACATGAAACACTCGTGGAGGCAGGCCCGTGCACCTCGCGTGTGGTAGTAGGCATTATTGGCGAGCTGAAATATGTGGGGCGGGAGTGGGATCTTGTTCTCGGCGGTGTCCCGGTGGTCTGCGGCGGTTCCTGGGTGGCCAACTGAATATTTGGGGCAATGTATTTGTCGGGATTGACGGCGACGAGGGCAGAGGATCCGATGCTGGCATAGATGGTGTCCAGCATGAAACGCTCGCGAAGGAAAGCCTGTGCGCCTCGTGTGGTAGTAGGCATTATTGGCGAGCTGAAATCGGGACTGCCTGTTCAAGCGGTGACTCAACGATCCCCAGATCTCCGTGCTGTCGGAAATCGCGCCTCGACTCGCTGGAAAAGGAGAAGTGCTGCGAACGTGACAGAGGGGGGGAGCTTGGTCCCATGCAAGGCATACGCTATGAAATGGGGTAGGGGGTGAGAAGGGAGCTTCGTAAGACGACAAGAAAGTATCTGTAGGGACAATTCAGTATGGTACTGACTCAGGGACATACCCTCTGTTGGTGGAAGAGTGTGTTAATGAATCCGGGAACCGTCACAAAAGTCGAGCTGTGGATGGCGGCCTGCTTGCTTTATATGTGAGACGAGTGCAAAGGCGAGTTGGCGACTCGGCGAGGACGAGGAGGCAAGGATGAAGGGGGGAGGTGATGAGGGCAAAGGCAACTTGGCGAGGGCGAGGGCGAGAACGAAACGGGAACGAGAAGATGAGGGCAAGGGCAAGGTCAGACAGAAATGATTGAAGGGTGAGGGTGAGGGTGAGATGACCGTGCTCCAGGTTGAACTACGTCGATCTGTGGCACCGAGGGGACAAAGTGAGAGATACCCTCCGTCTGGTACACGTCCAGATGGGACTCGAAGATACGTTTCTGAATGAAATTCTGCAGTCGTTCGTTGGTGAAGTTGATGTAAAATTGATCCGAAGAATTGGGCCAGCTTGTCATGTTTTGTGGGCCAGCAAGATCAAAGAGACTGATGAAGGTGTCGTAGTCGTCACGGCAGGGACGTTGGTGGATGTATTCATTCAGCCATGTGAAGAGGCGAGAGTCCGATATGAAGCACTCACGGAGGCAGGAACGTGCGCCTCGTGTGGTAGTAGCTGGAATATGTGAGGCGGGAGTGAGGCCTTGCTCTCAGCGATGTCCTGATAGTCAGCGGCGATTCTTGGATGACCAAGTGGGTATTTGGGGCGGCGTATTTGTGGGGATTGACGGCGACGAGGGCAGAGGATTTGACAACTGAACGCTGCGAGAGGATCTTGGCTAGTCGCAGGTAGCTGACAGTGGCCTCCTGGGGGAGCAACGGTCTGATTGGCTACGTAGTGTATGACTTGTACGCACGATAGGTCACCATTTGTGCTTGCACGCCAACGTCGTGAATGGGTGAACGGGTGAAGCTCCGTGTGAAATTGTGGTTCCTAATTTGAATAGGTACCATGAAAATGAAACTCCAGACATGATATTCATTGCATCAAAGTAACTACGTGTAAAGACTATGTGAGGGTCGAGTACCGGGTGCGAAACGTAGCATAGTCGGGAAGTGAGTACGGAAGCACTGTAGGATCATGGAATGTCTCCCAGAGGCTGGGAACCGGTAAGATCAATTGTGCACGGAGGATGTCGTCTGCATCAGGTTGAAAGGCGTCGGAATGGGCTGGAAGCTGGGGCGAGGGAGACTCGGACGCTGTGAAGGACTTGAGGAACAGTGGTACAGCTTTGTTGTAGGCTGAAAAATATAAATGAGTCCATGGCGTGCGCTGGAATCCAAACGGTACTACCGTCTTTCATTTTCTTGGGAACTGTTGCAGAGGGGGATTCTGGAGAAAGTACGGTGCGGGGTCGCTTTCCTAATAACGAACTCAAAAAATGGCGCCGCGAGTAGAGTAGTCAAAAACTTACCCTGGTATCGAGGTGGTGTATGCACATTCTTCATCTTTCCTTTTCCTTTGTGATTCAGACGGTGTGGTACTGCACGGCCATCGTCGTCCGAAATGTCCAATACTTGCAAAGGGCTTGAGAGTTTGTCATCAACACTGTCGTCGCTGATTTCCGACATCGGAGCATAGTCGTCGCGAGGTTTATTGCTGTCAGAATCGTTGCAACTCTCGGTGTCCGAGCCAGTAATCATTGGCTGCGTATTCCACGATTCGTAGACTTCATCACTGATGGCTTTTCGTGTAGCTAGAATACAACAAGAATTGATTTGGAAAATGAAACAACGATAACAGAATGGTACACGCACCAAACCAGAGATGGCTGTCGACAACGCTTGCCTTACTTCGACCTTTGTTCTCGATCAGTGTCGATCCGTTCGGTTGAACGACTTCCAGTATTGTAAAGGTTGCTCCCTGTTTGATAATGACGCACCAATCGGGCTGTTTGGGGTCGGACGACTGAGTGAATGGCGGATGCTGGGGTTGGGAGCGAAAGGGAAGTTTCGCCGACTCGATGTACTGAAATACTTTAGGAAACCACTCGCGCATCTTCTTGTCGACATCTACAAATGACCAGGCCGAATCTATGGGGATGCCCTTGTTGGAATTCGCGATGATATAACAACCACGGTTTTTCAGGGCTTGGATGTCGCTTGGAGCCATTTTCCCGTGAGGTGCTTTCGGTCGTCGAAGGTGACCGTTGCGCTAAAAAATGGTTGAGTTATGATCCATGCTTATTCACCAGCGGCTTAAGCGTATACATACATCAATTCCGCCAATATTGATACCAATGGAATGAACGTGAAATATTGTTATGTCCGAGCGTGCGGTTGAGGTAGAGCCACGCCCAATAAGTCCCATTGCGCCAGTGGTTAATGCGCGAGCCTATAGGCAAGTATGTCAGGTATATACAAACATAAAAGAATGTTGTTACCTTGTGCGGAATGCCAGCGAGAGACACAGGCTGTCTCACCAGCTTGACATCGTCCGCTTGCTTCTTTGATGATAATGTGGCGAGTGCTTCAGCCTTGGCTTTGGCAATTGAAAGCAAGGGCTTTCGATTCCTGTCAGTTAAGAACGGTTGTTGTCCAGCGATGTCACGGAAGAGATCCACTGCCGAGGATGGCGGTGGTGGATTCTGGGGTGGTGGCTCCGAGGGGGGTGGGTCAGGTGGACCACTGGTAGCTCCACGATGCTTGCTTATCCCATGACTGCACTCCAAGCAGATGCGACTGTTCTCATTGCTGGGATAGAACTCTTCGCAATCACAAGCACCTTTGGCACCTCGGCAGATGCCAGATAGGTCCATTGGCGCTGCCACTGGGGTGGAGAGGAAGCAGTAAGCAACGAACAAAGTGTGAGGTCACCGGGCCCAGAGAACAGTATGAAGTTCGAGATGGATATACATAGTAGACAACCCTGCTAGTCCAAAAAATATTGTAAAACTAATAATGCTTGGCACCAAAGGCGTGCCCGATTGTACCAAATTGGCTCTGCCAGTGAAATGTCAATTTGCTTACTTCCCCGACGACCAACGGAAATTGTTTCAAACATCGGATCCAGACTGCCCCTTTCAGTTGCTACGAGTTCAAACCCTTCTGGAATGACACCAAGCCCACTAACTTCATGCAATGTCATGAAAAATGCAGCCTCGTTGTCAGGACCATTGAATGGGCTCCTGTGCATCGGAACACGGATTGCTTCGTGGTGAACATGCCCCTGCTGCTCGTAATTGATTGAGATCTCTGCTGAGTGATCGTGGCCATCAGGTGTATCGCCGCTGCCGTTGCCGTCATTGTCATCGTTTTCATCTGCCGGATGCCCTGCTCCTGTCTGATGCGCCTTTCGCTGAACACATGCCCCATGCACGCCATAGAACCGGTTGATAAGATCAGGTGATGTGTTTCGATAGTCATCATCATATACACCGTAGCGTGCCCGTCCCAGAAACCGAAGATCCTTAAAGTAGTGAGAAAAAAAAATGATGGGTGGATCCGATTACAAACGTACTTGTGGGCTCCGGTTATTGGTGTCTGGACCCCATATCGGATGGCAGTTCCACTCAAGTCGAAAGTCATCACAGTCATCATTGATGATGTCGAGGAAAAGTGTATGTAACAACCACAGATGGATTGGATTGCGAGGATCGAGCATGAAGCACCGTTCGAGTCGTGTGAAAAATGCACGCCAGCGCCGGGCGAATTGGGTTCCGACCTCAACCCACACGCGTTCAATACGTGAGTTATGTGTCGAACTGACCAACTAGTAGTTAGTAGCCAACATGTATTCAGCAGCAATACTCACGAGCCCCACATGAAAGAAGCACGTTGAGCGCCTTGATTCATCACCATATATGTTGCTACATCAATGTTTTCGCCACCTCGATCACCCCTTACTCTTGATGGTATCCCGTATGTGGCAATGGCATGCTTGAATAGGTCCAGAACGGTTGTTGAACGGTTGTTGTCGCTTGCACGGAGTGCTGTAATCTGAGGGACAAGGTTTAGCTAGCTTGAAATATAAAGTAAGGATTATCACCGTTCGACAGAATCCATCAATCATTCCATGGATGACGATACCCCATCGGATCAGTTTGTGATGCCCGTCCATGTGCCAAAGGGCATTTGGGCGCTTTACGTAGTACTTGCACCGTTTCTTTATCTTCCGATTACGCAGTATTTGACCCACACTATCCAACCGGCGCAGAGAAAGGGATACTCTAGAATATTGTATGCGATAACCGTGTCGCCGCAAGAAGCCCATTATGTAGCGCATACCCGCTTCTGGTCGTTTGGCCTTGAAGTGGGCAACCAATCGATCAAGTTCACTGTTGGTCAACAATGAGTATTTCCGCTCGATTCCATGTTGCTTCATGTACAGGCGAAGTGTATTTCGATGCACTCCTAAAACATTTGCAAGCTCCGTCAACTTGATGTAGCGGGAATTCGAAGTTGCTTCACGAAGGAAAGCCAGGTCAATAAGTTTCTTTGGACGGCCTCGTTGCCCAGTATGAAGATTGCTGACGGGCTGTGGGATTATGACATTAGGGTCCGTTCTATAATCGAGAATGTGTCATTAGTTATTTGTTACAGCGGACTAACAACTTACTGGTTTTGTACGCTATCTTGATAATTTGAGAGGGCACGGAACAAGTGACCAAGCTGAGTCGCAACTTGTGCAAGCCAGATGTTTAGCCCCGATGTAGATTGCTCGATTGCTTGAAGAAGTGGGACAGCATCGTTTCTAATGGTGTTTAGGTGGAACACGAGCTGAAGGACATCGGCCTCCTCTTGATTAAACAACCGGACAGCGTGGCGATAGATATCGCTTAGCGTGTCATGTGCCCTAAGGATGTTGGGTGAGTTCTCGGTAGTTTGTGGAAGCGGTGGTAGTGTTTGTGCTACTGTAGTTGCCATCAACCCGCACAACGGTCGGTTGTCGATGGACGTGATGCGACGGAGAGGAGGAAAACAGGATTACCATATGGGGGACGTGGGAAGCACACACCGCATGGGCCAGCATTACTTTGACAGACTGTCTCGTGCATTCAGGCCATGATCAGTAACCATTCACACCACACCATCATGACTGTAGACCCAATGACAGATATGCAGCCTCCCCGAATTGTACGCCATGACAAGTACTACTATCCAAAGGGAACACATATCTTCTGTGTACGTGTTTTCACCTGCGACATTGACTCCCCATGATTGTTTATTTTCACCAGGTTCAACATATATTATACAAACTGCACGACGACATACTCTCATCCCACTCAGACCTCTTCAAAGATATGTTTGAAACCTGTGATCCATCCACTCGTTCTGTTATCGACATCGGCCCAGAGAATACTCAGGAAGGCCAAAGTGATGCGGACCCCATTGTCTTGGAGGGCGAACTTTCAATGGTGTTTGACTTGTTTCTCGACCACATTTACTCCCAGTAAGTAGCTCAACATAATACAGATGCGAAGTCTGACTATCTGTCGGTAATTCTGAAGTACGCGCACGAGCATGTCGCCCTATACCCATCAAGAACTTCAAAGTTTTCTGCAGTTTGCAGACAAGTACCGCTGCCAACAACTACGGGAGTTCCTCGTCGATTCAATCTGGGTAGCACGATACGACTATCACGCAGCTGAGCTTATCCAGTTAAGCTGTGCACACAAACTCGAGCGATTGTTCACATGGAGTTTCAGGACGCTTCTCACAATGCCGCTCACCGAGATCCACGGCAACCACAGGTCAACAATGGGCCATGACGTCTTTGTCTCGTTGGTCTATACCAAGGCCATTCTCGATCATCATCGCCAACTCATCGCTGCGGAGGAGCCAGCTATGACGTCTCATGTAGAGGACTGCCAAAATCCGAGAGAGTGCGCAAATGATTGGCGTTTAGCCTGGTGGAATGGCATGGGCCGCCTCTTACTTGATGGCAGAAATCCACACCACTACTATGAAGCTGTCAACCGCTTCAAAGAGATGAAATTTGGACGCATGAGTGATGGCTGCCGAGTACGCATGCTTCAGATCGTTGATCGTGGCGCTGGGTTCAAGTACGCTGAAATGTTTATTGTTGATATCTGTCAAGGCCTTATGAACGACATGCACATTCATGATGATACAGTTACACAGTAGGCAGTCCATAGTGTCAGTATTGTGCATTTTTTTTGTTTCATAGTATACTATGCTTTCAGGCGCAGGACCAAAATTTGCCCTTCTGTCGCATTTGTCATCTTTTTCCTCTCCAACGAACCAAGCATGAACGAACGAATTCCGTCCCCGTGCGTTCATCTTATTCCCAATCGCATCGAGATCTTCGAGAGACTTCAAAACCACACCCAACTAGGTACGCTTTCTCCAGCGAGTCGAAGCATGATTTCCGATTTTGTAGTATTTTGTCTGCTACGATCACATCGACACATCGAGATCTTCGAGAGACTTCAAAACCGCACCTAACCAGGCATCATCTCCAACAAACCAAGCATGAACGAACGAACACCGTCCCCGCAGCCTTCTTGTCGTCTTACCGGCACCAACATACCGGATTTTCTCTACCGATGGGCTTTGTTGTCGTCTTGGCAAGTCCCCTCTTCACCCTACCCCATTTCGAAGCGTATGCGTTTTAGGGCATGTTCTCCCTAGACTCGGACCTACATTCTAGCACCTCCAACAGCAACTCAAGCGACGACAACCCGATGGCGCATTCTCGTTCTCGCCAAGTTGCCTTTACCCTCATCTCCTCCACCCTCACCCTTGTCTCTTCATCCTCTCTGACTCGCCGACTCGCCTTTGCACTCATCTCACACTCATCACCCTCATCCTTGCCTCCTCGTCCTCGCCAAATCGCCAACTCGCCTTTGAACTCGTCTCACATATAAAGCAAGCGGGCCGCCATTCACAGCTCGACTTTTGTGACGGTTCCCGGATTCATTAAGTCAGTACCATACTGAATTGTCCCTACAGATACTTTCTTGGCGTCTTACGAAGCTCCCTTCCCACCCCCTACCCCATTTCATAGCGTATGCCTTGCATGGGACCAAGCTCCACCCCTCTGTCACGTTCGCAGCATCTCCTTTTCCAGCGAGTCGAGGCGCGATTTCCGACTGCTCGGAGATCTGGGAATCGTTGGGCCACTCCCGCCCCACATTTTTCAGCTCGCCAATAATGCCTACTACCACACGAGGCGCGCAGGCCTTCCTCCGCGAGCATTTCATGCCGGACACCATCTATACCAGCGTCAGATCCTCCCCCCTCGTCGCCGTCAATCCCCACAAATACATCGCCCCAAATATTCAGGACACCACCGAGAACAAGACCCCACTCCCGCCCCACATATTCCAGCTCGCCAACAGTGCCTACTACCACACGAGGCACGCAGGCCTTCCTCCGTGAGCGTTTCATGCCGGACACCATCTATACCAACGTCAGATCCATCCCCCTCATCACCGTCAATCCCCACAATTACATCGCCCTAAATATTCTGTCGGCCACCCAAGAACCACCGCAGACCACCGGGACACCGCTGAGAACAAGATCCCACTCCCGCCCCATATATTCCAGCTCGCCAATAATGCCTACTACCACACGAGGTGCACAGGCCTGCCTCCGCGAGCGCTTCATGTCGTTCTCGGTAATAGCGTACTTGAATATTTACGCTTCATATATTTCAGTACAGTACTATGAACAGGTGGGATAATTTATTGTAGTGGACAAGTTGAAAAAAACCGCGGTTGGTCAAAAAACCCGCGGCTGGTCAAAGAAAACGCGGTGGGGATAAAAAGCGCGCAGCGCGCAGGTGAAAAAACCGCGGCGGATTAAATGTGCAGATCTAGCGTCATATGTGTGGACATTGCTCGCACCGCGGGAATAGAGACTCTGGAGCGAAGTGTAGACACGAACATGAAGAACTCTAACAAAGAGCGACGTGATCCGACTCATTGCTTAAAGGGTCAATATTATGTTTCAATTCAACATCTAACGGGTCTCATGATGACCCGCTTATGGGGGAAACGCATGCCAGTAATATATTCATCTCACACATCTCACAATCAGGCGCTCCGCCGACACAACCACATCTCTACTCGTCGCAATATTGCAGTCCTTTAGCGTATCTCTGGTTAAGATGTCTAATTCGTTGTGCAGCGGGTCAAGGTCACGTATGGGCTAACTTCCGAGCTGAATCAGTGCGGTTCGCGGCGGACAACGCCAAGACTAGAATGCTAGAATACGGAGCTTAACGAGGTTCGTGGATTGGATTGTCCTGAAAGACGTACGTGAATATCCCTATGATGAGGACCTTTCTACAGCCTTGATGGTCTTAGACAAAGTGCTGTGTGTACCGCTAGAGGAGTTCTTGGACTGCTGCCTGGACTTTGCAATGATGGTATCGTAGCAGCTTCTGCAGGCATGATGGGCAAGTTTGACTCCTCCACAAGCTGGGCAGTTGACAATGTCTGCGAAGAACAGCGGTCAGAACAAGTAGCGGTCAGAATATAGTGTGACGTGCTCTGTTTGTCCTTGAGCCCCTTGTTGGCACTACGCATCGATTTTCGGGAATGGGAAATTTTGCTTTTGGGTACGGCGAGGACTATTGAGGGAAGGAGGTCAAGGAGGGGCTGCAGCATAGGCAGCGCCAGGTTGAATGGGGTCTGCGTCACGAACAACGCCGGTGCAGACATGGGGCGCATCAGCCATGGCAGACCAAACGTAGAGAAAAACGAGCGCGTCTGATGGAGTGTAAGGGCCGCCATGTTGGGCGAATATTGGAGTGCGGAGAGTTTACTCTTTCGGAAGTTTTTGTTCTCGGGTCAGATTACAGCCACTCCAGGTCTTTCCGCAAACAACATCCATCATGTTCAGGCTCACGCGCCCTGTGCTACACCAAGTTGTCAAGAAGACAACAGGGATTACAGGTCTCGCAGTACACCTGAATCCGCTCCCGGAACTCACAGAGACATACAAATCCACGCTTTCAGTGCTATCTTCGATACCTTCAATGTCTGTCTACAGGCAGGGTGTTGAGGCCCTTACGAAACACAAGCTCAACATCGTGCAGGGTGCAAATGGAGACACAGCTACCGTGGAGAAGCAGCTGGATGAGGGACAGATTGAAGAGTCTCTGGACATTGCAAAAGACGAGCTGAAACTCGCTCAGAACATGTTGGAGTGGAAAGTGTAGGTGACCTGTGCCGCTGGGGCCTTAGACAGGACTGATCGTCACATAGTTGGGAGGCATTGGAGGAAAAGCCACCAGCAGCTCAATGGGAGTACTTTGGGAACGAGTCGAGACCAATGTCATGACCATGGCAAAGCGATGGAGGAATAGCTTTCTGTTACTTGGAGACGTGGCTACGACATCAATTTGATTCAAAGAATACTGCAAAATAAGACTGTTAAACGTCGCGGGGCTAGTCCAGTGGGTAGATCCTTGTCAAGACTCTACTCAGCCCCGAGGTAGTTCGGGAGACTAGAATGAGACTGGGTTGCACTGCACGCAACACACTCGTTTTATACTTGATGACTGCAGAATTTTCATTGGAGGAGATTGTCGACTAAGAAAATTTCCAAGGGAGGTGATGTACAGGGAGAGCGACCATGGAACAAGATTTTTTTTCGCTTTCATACTACATAAAAGCAAGTAACACCATTGTTTGAATCCAGTCGGTTGTGACTGACACCGAACCGTAACCTGTACAACGATCGGGGAGTGGGACAGGAGAGCACGCGTCAAGGGTTGTCAGGAGCGTTTGCTACGAGAGAGAAGGGAAAGCGGTCTCGTCATCGACGTTGACGGTGACGGATGCGGTACCATTGGCGGCAGCACGTCCCCTACCGCCGCGACCACGACCACCACGACCTCTGCCCTCACCTCTGTCACCACCACGTCCACGACCACCACGCGCGGGACGTTCGAAGTGGGCATCGATCTCGAGGAAGACCTTTTCTTTCTTCTCTGAGCGTGTTTTGGGAGTAGACTTTGTCTAAGGAGGAATTAGGAGTGGGATGGGGATGGGGAGGATAGGACGAGAGGCTACCTTCCCGGAGAAGTAGGTTTCGCCTTCACCTTTCTCCAAACGGATTGCGCCATCCCATATGCCGTCCGTTGCGCCTTCGTTTGCCTTGCGGGTCTCAAGCTTTGGAAGGAGAGCGATCTCTTTTTCTTCCTGCTGCGCGAGGTACTGGTCGAGAGTGAGCGTGTTGTCCTCTTCTTCTGGGTCTCGGTCTCTTCTGCGGGCACTTTCTGGTTTCTCGTCGTCTGGGGATTGTTCTGGAGCAGGTTCTTGGGAAGGAGCACCCCAGTCGCCGACGGAGGTATCTGCGGGGGCAGCCCAGGCGTTCAAGCCGCCGGATTCTGCTGCAGCGTCGATTGTCGCGGCTTCTTCTACCTTGAGTTCAGCGTCGCCATCGTCGCCACCCCAGCCGTTGTGTATTTTCTTGTCAGAGTCGCTGAAAGGGTATGAGGAAGGGAGGGAGGGATGGAAGGAGACGCACATCTTTCCTGTGGCACTGTGCCTGTCAAAGGTGCGGCCTCTGCCACGGTTGCCACCGCGGCCTCTGCCGCGGAACTCTCTGCGATCGCCATCGGCTATCGGGAGAGAATGAGACGAGTTAGGGAAAGAAAGGGGAAAAGGACCGACCCCGACTCTGTTTGGCATCTGAGGCGACAGGGGGATCCTCGGAGGAGGGGGGTTCGCGATCAGTGTTTTGGCGCGAGCCACCACGCTGGTAGTATTTGCCGCCACGCGTGGCGGGGCCACCCCTCCCACGCTTTGCAGAAGCAGAGGGCTGCTGGGGGGGAGATTCGAGTGCGGCGGGGGGAGGGGGGGAAGGGGGACGAGCGTCGTCCTCTGGGGATGGGTGGGATGTGAGGGGTGACGGGGAGAAGGAGAAGAAGGAAAGACTAACCGTCGAGGATGGCAAACGGGTTTCGAGTGGCCACCGACATGGTGGAGTGCAGGATGTCGACAAGATTGACTTCGCCGTACCACCACTCTCCGGGGTCCCAGTCAGCCACCTCCCCATCCTGTACAGTTTTTGCCACAAAACCACCTGGCTAATTTAGACTCCGCATCAACAGGTCCGTCTCTCCCAATATCTTAACTGTCGTTGTGCTCACTCCTCTTCACAGCCTCCAAAAGCATCTCGACGACGACTAGTCCCCCTTTCGAGGACGGGGCAGGTCGAGGACCTTGAGACCGTTGATCGGCTGGAGAGAGAATCGGATGGGACTTGGGTGCGGTGTCTCCGTTGGATGGCCGTTTGGATGGTCTTTCGTGTGGATCTCATCGCAATGTCTCGTTGTACATATGCGCTGTAATTGAATTGTGTGAATCCGATCTCTGTTGGATACTCCCATGTCCCCACGAAGAATGGATATTTCTTCTCTCCTCCGCGACCCGTCCCCCCCTCCCTACGACCCCGCCGGTGCTCACACCCCCCGACGCACCGACAGACCCCGCACAATCGATGCCCTCCTCCACCACCCACAGCCGCCCGACCATCCCCCCGCCTCTCTCCTCTCCATCCTCAACAGCCCCTCCAGAGACTCTCGTCCTTCCTTCCCTGACTCTCCAAATCAGCCCCCCCTCCGCACCCCACAGCCCCACACTCCCCCCAGCGCCCTCCACCCGAGCTACTATGCCT
>JBBPRI010000525.1:0-12391 GCA_038092955.1 Boletus pseudo-olivaceus
AACCCTCTCCGGTATGATCCCGTAGCTGTACTATTTACTTAACAGACACTGCTCTCCACGGCTATTCTCTCACATAGCCTAGTGATCTGACTCTTCCCATCCGTCTTCTCCCGTGTCTGTCCCGAGTTTTCCCGAGACTCCCTTATTTAGTGTTTCCTTATTTAGGCTCAGTAAACCGGCCCTAAATAACTGTACAGTAGTATTTAAGTTAGAGTTCCGCTACAGCATAACTCCAACCTTGATCTATGCAATCTACGGTGTAGACAAAGCTCCTTAGGATCCCCTCCCCTAAGTCTTGGACCTCCGCTTCCTACACTCTTCCTCAAGTGGTCAGCCCACTATAACAACTGTCTCAGCTCTTATCAGAGGTGGTTAGACTCGTGGTCCACGAGAAGGTTTCCACACTCGACAATGAGAGACCCGGCGCGGATTAGGCACGCAAGGGGAACAGATCCTTGCCCTGCAGGTTTTCCGTGACAAGTCCCGTTCGTGTCTTCGATACACTCGGTGACAGAGGTGCGACGTCATACGCACGCTCAAATAGAGTTTTGCTATGCCCTCGCGTAACAGCCAGGGCACAACCATCTGGAGGGCAAAGCCTCCATTGACCAAGACGAAGAGGTCGTCATAAAGGATTCATGGATTGACCTGTTACAGCGGTACATGGAGGGCAGAATCTTGGGGATGTTGGAGATGGCTGGTGTGAAGGGTATGCCAAGGCTCATACACGAACAGCAGGTTCAGACTCAACACCCCATCACATGGGAGCTCCTAAATCATTCAACCCATATCCCTTGTACCCTTGTCAAGGGCTCCTCTCCATGTTCATACTACTGTACCTGTGTGTCTTGTCACATCTTGATTCAAAACCAAGAGGCTAATCAATTTTCGATTTTACTTTGCTCCCTGAGTTACTCGTCGGATTCATCGACTGTCTATGTGGTGCGTTCAAGGTGCTACTGCCCGGTGCCAACAACCTACATCTTGTAGCCCACCGTGACACTCTCAAGGGGCCACACATACTTCACCACAACATCAGTCTATTCAACCTCTTACTCACCATGGCGATCCATAGTGAGTTGTGCGAGGGTTTCCTCAATGGAGCACTCCAAGAGCCCGAGTAAAGCACAATTCAGGCAGGGATTCAGAGCTTATCATGTTGTGGTCTCCTTGGTGATTGGGGCTACACTGTCCCCATGGACGATTCCTATTGTGATGCCCCTACTCCTGCTGTCGCTTGTGGAATTAATGTCAGTGGTGAAGCGGCACCACTATC
Organism: Boletus pseudo-olivaceus; assembly: GCA_038092955.1. Classification (NCBI taxonomy): domain Eukaryota; kingdom Fungi; phylum Basidiomycota; class Agaricomycetes; order Boletales; family Boletaceae; genus Boletus; species Boletus pseudo-olivaceus. The sequence goes on from JBBPRI010000525.1 coordinate 1,277, forward strand.
TCAATCTGACCTGAGAGATACACATGATATCATCATCCCCATGGCCAGTGAGCCGCTCCCGAGCAATTCCAGTTTGTCGATTGATGCAAGTCCACTTCAACACACGGTATGTTACCAGTTATACATTTATTCAGTTCTTCTCATGTGTGCTAGGGTACATGGGTATGGATGGCCGTGGAGCTCAGCCATGTAGGTCCCAGAACACCGGTGGTGCATCAAGCCCACCATGACTTGGAGTCTTTCTTTTACATCCTGCTCACTGTCTGTCTCCTGTATGACCATCCTGGCAAACTCAAACCCACCAAAATGCTTTCCCTATGTTTCGACCCGTTCTTTGCTGCAGCCCAGCCCAGCACCCTCAAAGTTGTCACCACCCAATCTGACTTTGGCTGGACAATACATACTGTATGATTCCGTACATCAGCCCATATTTCCAGCCTTTGATCCCCCTTCTTGAGAAAATTCGCGAGAAGCTCATATTACCCATCAAACAGCAAGGAGAAATTATTCAGGCCAATCAGGGTTTTACGCACAATGAGTTTGTTGATTTGATTGTCATGGTGCTCATGGAACTCTTGGAGAAGTACTGGGTACCAAAGGAGTCAAGTATACGGAACATTCCTGTACTGCAAAGCAGCAGCACCACATCAAGTGCTAGTTCAATACCGGGCATTCCCTTCAGTATCCTTTCCACAGTCACAGTCCTACCCGATGGTCTGGTGTCACGGTTGCCTCTGATTCGGATCCCAGGCATATTCTCAATGAGTGGCTCCAAATGCTGTCTCAAAGATGAGACGAGTCAGGCCCTCAATCAGGGAAGTGATGCTCTCCGGCTGGTGGGACTACTGATCTGCCGTTCACAGGTGCATTGGGTTCAGACAGTGTTGATGTGTCAAGCCCTGCTACAAGTTGGACCAAAATTGATATTTCTAACTCACCCCTCCAGACCCAATCATGTCCCAGTGCACCTCTGTAATATGTAGTACTAGTAGGCACCATTACCACTTGTCCTATGTAACAATGTAGTAATGCATTGTACTGCTGTGCACCGCCCATCGCTTGCTGGTCAGTTGATTGCAGTTGGATTGGATTCGAATAATATTGAGGTGTTGAACACTGCTCCAAGTTGTGCCAGAGTTTTCCTGCCAGACCCTACACCCCTGCGTGATATGTAGATACCAAATGGGTTGTGTAGACTCACAGACGGGGCTACTGACTCATCTTATGTAATGAATGTCCTTGACATATACCACCATGCGCCTGTTGCTTGCGGAACAAAATGGTAAACCTCACCATGTGGTCCCTTGTTCTCTCCACCTCCCCACAATGGCCAAGCGCAAAATCATCTATGAAAGTGAGGACAATGACATTGAGAACAGTACGAAGAGATCTCGGACAGCTCCAGACAAGCCACTTCAAGGTAGGTTGTGCACCATACCCATCCAGTGTTGTCTGTTCTGAACCACTGCCATCTGGACTAAAGTTGTCTCTGATGGGACTGGAATGCGACGTTCCAAGTGCTCTGGGAGAAGTAGCAGGGGTCGATTGGCTCATATGAATCAAATTGAATGAATACAGACAGAGAGGCAAAAACGGTCTTTGAAAACCAATATTGCTATGCAAGGAGAAGATGTCAACCCTATGGTGCCAACCTCTCAAGGTGGTGAACGCAGCTCTCGCACAAGATGAGCTGGCTCTGGGGTGGTCACATCCCAGATACATAGACAACCTACTCCCGCTCAACCTTCTTTGCAGCCAGAATTCTTACAAGCAGCACTGGACCAGCAATTTGGCTTCAGACCTCCAGACACTGCATCTCAGATGGAGAGCCATACACGGGCTCCCACTCGTACCCGGTTTTCTGGAGTACCTTCACAGCCTTCATCGAAAGGTTCTGGACCACCATCGTCGCAGAGTACTTCATTGTTTTTGGATGGGTCCTTAGGAACGAACTCAACTGCAGTGACGTCTCGTGTGCCATCTGTCTGTTCTTCCACAGGTGAACAACGCCTGGACAGACAATGCGATCCTTCCTCTAAACATCCACAAACTACTTCACGCCCGCAACCATCCATTTTGCAGCGAACAGCTTCCTTCTATGGTCTACCGTTTAACATGAATAGGTCTGGTCACAGCATGTCTGCTACCCCCAACCTGTATGATGCAGATATCCCAGTAAGCCTCTTATCCAATGATATCTCGGTGTAGTGCTAACCTGTTCCCACCTCTTGAGATTGATGAGGTCTTCCCGAGCGAGGATGATAGGATTGTGGAGGAAGCCCTTCACCAGGAAGAAGGTATGTCCCTGAAGTTATTAAATTTGTGTCACCAACTTCTGATTTTGTAAATTGTCCCTCAGATTCAGGAGCATTGCATGTACACAGTACATTATAGTACTTTCATTTAAGTACATGTCTAATGACCTTCCCCATAGATAATGAAAAAGGACTAAGATCATCACTATCACCAGATATATTATTGAGCATTTAAATTAAATATATCTGACCGCCTTTCCACAGAGTATTTCAGAGGATCATTGCCATCCCATGGTATATTACGTTGCATCAGATGAACCACGCTAACTACCATTACCATAGATGACAATAACAGAACAAATGGCACAACCATGTCATGTCAAGAGAGTCAATCTGGCGTCGATCTACTCAATGACCAAGCCCCAAGCCAGGCGTGTTTTGAACCCTGTGACAGCACTGCAACTACACACCATTGGCATAATCATGTCCCAGGTACGTTACACTGCACTTGATGGTGAGGACTTTAATTACCACTTTCATTGTAGACAATGCTGATGGGACGAACCCCGATGGCGCAACCTCGCAGTGCCAACCGAGTCAACCTGCCCCATTCAATGACCAGGCCCCAAGCCAATCATCTCTGCCTGCGCAACCACCCAAAAATGTTGTGACCGTACATCGCCGATGCAACTGTGCCCCGCACTTGCCAAGCAATTCACAGCTACTTGCAGCTAGGCAAGCGCAGACCGGGTGTTACAAATGTGACGCCTGTCACTGGTAACACAGAGGGGGTACCTTTTTCTTTACCCCTAACCGATCCTAGAGCCTTTACCCAAGTTACCTATGGAGGGATCTCCCCCATCTCCACTACCGGACCTATGAACTCCGAGACCCTCCCGGTCTATCCACTCATCCAACAACCCGCCGGAACTACTCCTTGTTCCTTCCCCTGCAATACCGCTCGCCATGACCAAACCCCTAAGGCCATGACCAAATATGGACGGACGATCTAGATCTGGATCGTCCCCTATTCTGAGCATAATGCTCTCTCACTCAAGTCCCGATTACTGAGTCCGAGATCTCAGATCGGCCTCCTCCTTCATCCCGGACCCTCGGACCCTTTCTTCCCTCATGTTTCTTACTAAGCCCGGACGGACTCTATTCTATTCTTATGCTCTCCGTTAAGTCCGAGATCCCTGATCGGACTCTTTCATTTCTCTTCGGACTCTGTTGATGGACCTCATCGCCTTTGCAGTGATCTCTCGCTCACTGCCTCTTTCTATTGTTCCCCATACTTAGGCCATCCTATTGTTCCCCTCATTTAGACTCACGGAGCCTACCCTAAAACTACCTAAAGTAGTACATATATAAGTTAGGACTCCGCCTGTATTAAACTCTAACCTAGTTCTCACACAATCAAGGTGATTCCTAGCCGTTCCTTATTAATCGCAAGCTTCTTAGCTTCTATTATTCGTAACTTGACATTGTTAGCTCCGTAACGATCGTCTATTAATCTTCTTGCTTCCTTCATCAAGAAGACCCCTTTGTTGCTGACGGCAACAGTCAAAGATCCCCCTTCGTCACTCCTGGACTTACAGTAGAGCAGAACGTCCGAAGTCAATATCCGGTCGACTTCCCTTCAAGACCGGACTCTGGGAACCATCTGTGGTTCACTCGTACAGTATCAGGATACCCTCCCGATCAGACAACCCCCAGAGGACCTCTTCACGCATATACAGACGACCACATTGTATAACTAAAGACGCGTCGCATCTTGTCATGTGATACCTCATCACGTGACCTGTAAGGAACCTTAGGAACACTTTCTCTGTGCACTTATTATGGATTATCACTAGGTGTGACAAATCTCCATAACAGCCGACCATCGTCAAATGTCCAATCCACAGGGGAGGAGCGGCGGAACAGAGGTTCGTCGGTTTCCATGGCCTTGAGAGCGGAGAGGACAAGGGGGTCGGAGTTGGATGAATTGCGGATTTTATCCGCAAGGGATAGATCGATTGCATGGAGGTGATGTTCAAAGGCATGAGAGGGAAGGAGCTGCACAGTGGTGTTATCCTCCATAGTGTCCACCGCATCCTTGTGGGATAGAGCATCGGCAGGCCCCATCTGGGAACCCGGGAGTGCGGTAAAGTCCAAGTCGAAGTCTTGGAGGAAGAGCAACCAGCAAGCCTGTCGACGAGACAGCTTGCGGGTTTCTTTGAAGAAGGTGAGGTTTTTGTGGTCGGTGAGGACCGTTACGGGGAAGTTTGAACCCAAAAGGTATTGGTGCCATTCCTCGAGACCACGGATGACTGCTAATAATTCTTGATCAAAGATGTCATAGTTCCGCTCAGCAGGAGCGAAAGTCTGGGAGATATATCCGCAGGGTTTAAGGTTGCCATTGCCGTCCAGCTGCATGAGAACACCTCCGGAGGCTGTGAGAGAGGCATCAGTCATGATGGTGAATGGTTTGGCGGGATCGGGGAAAGCCAAAACAGGTTCGCGGGTGAAGGCAGTTTGAAGGGTCCGGAAGGCTTTTTCTTGGGAGTTACCCCATGTCCATGGAAAGGAGGATTTCATAAGGTCAAGAAGGGGACGGGCGATTTCCGAAAATGAGGGAATGAATTTCCGATAGAAATTACAAAATCCCAGAAAGGAGTGGACCACTTTAACGTCCTTTGGAGGCGTCCATTCCACGATGGCTTTAAGTTTGACAGGGTCCATGCGGACCCCCGACTTGTTGACGAGCATACCAAGGTATTCCACTTCATCGGTGGCAAAGGTACATTTTTCCAGTTTGAGATACATTTCGTGTTCGTGAAAGCGCTGGAGCACTTTCTGAGTTCATTCTTCGTGGAGAGCGGGGTCAGCGGAGTGAATGAGAAGGTCGTCCATATAGACGATGAGCCACCCTTCCGCAATTGAAGGCTTGAAAGGTTGCGGGGGAATTACACATGCCAAAGAACATGACGGCTGGTTCAAAGAGGCCGAAAGGGGTGAGAAAGGTGGCTTTCCAGCGGTCTTCGGGTTTGATGAGCACGTTATTATATCCCCATCGAACATCAAATTTCGTAAAGATTGATCATCCTTTGAGTTTGTCGACAAGGTTGGAGATAAGCGGAAGGGGGTAAGCATTTTTGATGGTATGGGAATTAAGGTGTCTATAGTCTTGGCAGGGTCGAAGTTTTCCGTCTTTCTTCTGCACAAAGAAGAAAGGGGAGGCTTGTGGAGACTTGGAGGGGTAGATCTTTCCTGATGTTAGATGTTCGTTGATAAATTCCCTGCATGCTTCCCTTTCCTTTGGATTGAGGGGGTAGGCCTTGGCTCGTTTAGGGATGAATGAATCCTTGAGATCAATGGCATGATCATAAGGGTGGGAAGGGGGGAGTTTTGTTATATCTTTTTTATGAAAGACATCAGCAAAGTCTTTAAAGGCAACGGGGAGTTCGACTTTTTGTCCCATGTTTTGTTGGGCGATAGTAGTGGACAGGGTGGTTCGTCGCAAGGCAAATTCTGGACATTCTCTGGTAGCGCAGTAGAATTGTGCACGTTGTTTCCAAGACCAATTGCGGAATTGTTGTCTGAGCTCTTCCTGTATACGGTTTTCGTCGTCCATCCCGAGATATCGGAGTAGATATCGTTGTTCTGTTACTGAGCTATTGACTCCGAGGGTCGGAGTCCATTTGGCAGGGGTGATGACAACTTTTCCAGATTTCCAATCGATTTCAGGATTGATGGTTCTGAACCACGGTAGTCCAAGTATGATTTCATCTTTTCCGCAGTTAAGAATGTAGAATTCCCGTCTTTCTCTCAGTCCATCGTAATTTAATACGATCTGAGTTTTATATTTGATGGTTCTGGAAGTATTCCATGTTCCATCAACATTCCATGCCTCCACTGGTTCCGTCAGTCAGGTTACTGGGAGTTTCAATTTTCAGACAGTGTCTCGGTGTATAAAGGATCCAGTTGCTCCACTGTCAAGTAAGCCTTTAGCTCCGACGATTTTGCCATCCCTGTTCCAGATCGAAAGTGGAATCCGAATAGAATTACTTTTTGATCCAGAGATAAATACAGGGGCAATGGTAAACGAAGCAGGTGATGACGTCGGCCCATCCCTGCTTTTCAAAAATCTGTTTCATTTTGGGATGGGCGTACCTTGGGTCCATCCCCAATTGGCTGTTCCTTCTTCCTGAGCATTTTGCTCAAGTGGTTCTCCGGACTCATTGTATCCTGGATTAAAGGTGGTCCGGAGTGCGCGTAGAACAGCGGATCTCCTGTTACTTTTTTCTAAAGTAGCGAGGTACTTGTCAAGGTCATCGGAGGGAGGGGGTGGGGCGGTTTCCACGACTTGGGTTTGTTGTGGGCAACAGCAGGAGTTAGGGGAATATCCCAGATGATTTTTTGTGGAGCATCCTTGTTTTTTACAAATGAAGCATCAATTTTCCCTCATTAGCTTTGCCCGTTCCTGGGGGTTTATAGTGAGTCGATCTATATCCATTGCATTGGGGTCTTTTCTTTTCCCTCCACTTCCTCCATAGTGTGCGGACTTTCCACCAACGATTGCGGAACATCGGTGTTGGTTCCCTTCAATCTCCGAGACGGCTTTGTAGAGATCTTCCATGTTTTTGACTGTACTTAGTCGACCCGAGTCAACCAGGAGGCGGGTTAACTTTGGTCTAAGCCCTTGAAGGAACCATTCCGAGAGGGCATTGAAATCGGTGATTCCTGACTGGGTGACATAAAGGTTGGGGCTGGGCGTGAACTTTTCGACGCTTCCGGCATCATGGGGGTCTTGGCGGAGAGTGGTAAGATTAATGCGGGCTTGGACCGCTGCATCATACGGGGAGAAAGTGGAATCGAAAGCTTCTTGGATGGTGGCGAGGGTAGTCTTTCTGGTAGGGATTTCATGGTTTACATAGGACTTTGGTAAGCCATCCTTCGGCAAATGCTTTGCCTCTTTCTTTGGTCATTCTATTCAAGAATATCAAGGCCCTTGCCTTGTCGTTGTAAACATGTTCGTGGAGGGAGAAGTATCCCACCATTGCCTTACTCCATCGAGAGGCATCCTCAGGTTCTCCGGAGAAGTCATCCGGAAGGGCAGCTTTAATTTCCTTGCCCATGTCTTCATTGTCACTGCTATTATTGGAGTCAAGTCCGTGAATCGGGTAATCTGGATCTGGTTCAGGGGGACCTTCGGGTATGTCCGCAAACAGTTCTGCCTCGTGGAATTCCTTTGAAGGAAGGTTTATGGATCTGTGCATAGGGGTAGGATCTACCGATAGGGTCTCGGCTCGCACGTGGTGACCACTTGAGGAACTGCGGCTTATATTGGAAGGGGTGAGACGGCGGGGTGGTGGGGGAAGGTTTGGAGAAGTCTGAGAAGTACTTCCAGATCCGATTCTTCGCAGTAATGGTTCCGGTACTGCAGAGAAGAGTGATTGGGTTGGGAAATGAGATGGAAGTGCGGATTCTTCGTCCTCAGGGGAGGAATCAACCCGATAGGTGGAGAGATTAAATCTCTTCGTTGTGACAATATACTACACCTCTTTGGTGTAGGTTCCAGTGGAAAGGTATGGGTTTAGCACAATGGCAACAACCAGAAAGAAACCTTAATCTTTTGTTACGCGAGAGCACAACTTAACTTCGGCTGTTGGCACTTGTCCGAAGTGCGGGATGACAGTAGTTCGGGATGGCCAATTGTGGCGTGCAATCTCACCAGTGGAGAGAGGTCCGACAAGGAGAGTCGGATCAAAAGAAGTAAGCGGAATAGAAGCGAGCTTTTTAGAAGTGTCTCGCAGCGAAGCTAAATCAGCGCTGGATTGTGTAGATTAAGGTTAAATTTAATACAAGCGGAGTTCCGACTATTTATTCTACTCCTGGTAGTTTAGGGCGGGGACTTCCTAAATAAAGAGGACAATAGGAATGGCCTAACTGGTGGGACAGAGGAACACGAGGTAGTAAACGAGAGATTACTACTGAGGAGGAAAAGGTCCATTTGAAAGGAAAAGGTTTGGACTTACATATAGAGTCCGACAATCTGCGGAGTCAATCGGGAATAGAATGAAAAGGGTCCGGAATTATACTGTAGAGGCAGTGAATAATTCTGCCTCGGTTAGGTCCGCCCAGGCTACATCGGAGATCTCCGAATTGAACAGCATTTAATGGAATAATCCTTGACCAGGATGATCCAGGTAGGATGTGTTGGGGGACAGTGGGAAGGAGGAGGAAAAGGAAGAGAGGTCCGAGGAAACAGGGGAGGGGTCCCTCATACTTGTAACAATGTTGATCAGTGAGAAGATGATACAGATGTAATACAACGCGTGCATACTTGAACGTCCCACCACTGGTTTGCTGTCCAAGGCTCGTCAATAAACCTCTCAAAGTGCTCCCCATTGTGCTTGTACAGGCGCTGGGCATCCCACACAAAATGAGGCTTGAGAAGAGGGTCGTCAAGGAGATCCATTGCCCAATCCCAGAGAGGGCGAAAGTGGACGTTGAACTCGAGGTCTTGCTTCTGGTGGTGAACGGAGACAACATGTTTCTCAAACTACTATCACATAATAACCTTGAACGTCAGTTTGCATATACAGAAACGACGGAATTGCATTACGGGTGTCATTAACTTGGCCGCACGACCCCAAGCCTCAGTAACATTGTGATGAGACCAAAGGGTCAGCTTAGTCTCACCCTTGGATACCATCTGTATGAGGGTGAGAAGCTGGTTTGTTTGATCCTTATTGAGGGCTGCTTTGTGTGTGATCTCAGAGAATTCGAAGTCCCCAAGGGTTTGGAAGGGGTGCCAAGGCTCAGAATTGTCGTCGATAACGGATTGGGGTATCTTGCGCTGGGAACGGTTGAATGTTGAAAAGGAGTCGCAGGTCGTGGGTTGGCCGCTCTTCGGGTGAAACTCTGTTTTGAAAGAAGCCAGGGGCCATGAAATTGATGTCATCCAAGTCGTCAAGTATGGAACGAGGGATACTAGCCATGCTAGTATCGGAAATGGAACCTAAACACACATGAGCATACATCTAAAATGATATATCAAAACTCACGTTGGCGGGAGTCACCAGAGGCACTCATCACAGCGTCTTCAAAAGTGTCCACACAGGGAGGTAGAACGCCATCTGTGGGTACATACTTCGGGTAGTGCTGGAGCATGTGCCTTGCATAGGCGCCGTTTCTCTGTGTGATGCTCTGTCAAGTATTAGATGGTTGATGAAATAATTATCAGTTAGCTTTTCGAGACAACGGACCTTTTTTTTGGGCCTCTAAGACCTCGTCTGCAGCATCAGCAAACTCTTCCTTCCTCCTCACTTTCTCCCGCCTATGAGCGCAGTTGGCTTCATGGGACTTGATTCCCTGGATGCTGAAAAGTTGTTGACAGTTTTCGCAGGCAACCTTCTCCGTGGACGCTGACGATTGTACATATTTACATTTTTCCAGGGCCATCGTGGAGGTCCATGACGGGACTAGTGATATACTGTGGGCTGATTCAGGGAGTGAGATGAGTGAATCAATGGATAATATCGGAACCCAGTGAACCCTTCCAAGGGGTAGATTACAAAAACATTTGTTGTACTTACTGTTGCGAGCCTAGGTTACTATATATAGTACTATACTCTCACACATTGAAAGTCGCTCATCGCTGTTACTCCTCTCCCCCTCGTCTCATTGCCCTCGCCTTCATCATCCGAGTCATCCAGATCCTTCAAGTTGTCCTTGCCCCCACCCTCAATCTCACCTCTCCCCCTTGTCCCCCTCTCCTTCGCTCGCTCAGCAAATGCAACTTGGAGAGGTGCGACCACACAAAATGCGATCATTTGCATTTTGTGTGGTCGTACCTTGCCCTCCGAGTCACCCTCTCGCCCGCGTCCTCACCCTCACATTTCGCCCTCGTTGCCCCGCCCTCATCAACCTTGCGCTCACCTCTCGCTATCACTGTGCTCGTCGCCCTTGCACTCACCTCTCGCCCTTGCACTCACCCTTGCGCTCACCCCCACCCTCCTCATCTTCGTCCTTTCCCCATCCTCATCAGGTGGAGACAATGGAGTGACAACACAATGTGCACGATCGCGCATGTTGTGTTGTCGTTCCTCTTGCCCACTCTCACCCACCCTCTCACCCACTCTCACCCTCATATTCAAACACAAAGAGGAATGCATTGTCGCGTTCCTGTTTGTGTTTGCATGCAAGAGCTCGCTTGCTACTGTGGTACGGTGTAGATATACCCTTGCCAATGGCTGGAATTGCCTACCCTCTGAGTCGGAGTCGCCCTCCCCGCCCTTGGCCTCCCACTCCCCTTCTTTGTTATCCCTTTCTCATACCCAATTCATACTTCACTCATTCATTTGTTGTCTGTCTGCTTGCTGCATTAATGATGTCTCTAATTTACTGGCTTTTGCTATTCAGTTACTACAATCTGTTTGGATATAGCAATACACAACAGTTGTTACGATAATTTTCAATCTTATCTTATCTTATCTAATCTTTTCATCACATGTGGTTATCTAATCAACCATGTGGCTCATCTTATCAGGATAACGGACTTGTAACTTTTTCTTTCTTTCATGACTCATGGATGCTCTAGACTCTTTCTATTTCTCACAAGATCCAATCTCGTTCTCATGTTCATTTCCGTTTACTTCTCTTCCATTGTGACGCCTCATCCATCACAATGCACATCACACACTCCTTTAATCTCCGTCATAATATATCCTAAAGTAGTACTTATCATACACGCACAGCATGGTCTGTGCGCACTCCTGTACCGTATATAAACCTGCAATGCAGACCAGGGAACCCTCAGTTTGGTTCTCCTGGAGTTTCCCCCAAAGAGCTTCAGATAGTAGTACTGCCCTCC